>OVAO01000173.1:0-20383 GCA_900406285.1 Biscutella auriculata
TTGCCTCGCGAACATCTCCTCCAACTTATGTATTTCCTTACCCATCCTCTCCATTTCATCCCTCATCTTCTTCCTCTATTTCTTCCCTTTCTTCTCTTCATTCACCCATTTCTGAATCACCCGGTCTTGGTAAAAGCTCTAGCTAGTCAACCTTGGTTATCGAACTAAAGGCTTGCACGGGATCAGGAAGAAGCATCATGAAACAAGGTTCTGTAAGGTAGTGGTTACTCCCAAAAAGGTGCATGAGTGTAGTCTCGGAAATAGTCTGAGGCGAGAGATGAGTCGGCTCATTGAACTCGCCTACGGGGTTCAGTGAGAAGCTCTATAGTGTTCAGACCAAGAGGGTTAAACAGATGCTGATAATTGGGCTTAAACTAGATGTTACCCAAGGTCTAGAAGGCGGTAATAGTCTTTTTGGGGAGCAGGGTGTTTGCGATATGATTGTGGGATGTGAAGTTGTAGATGCCTTGATCTTTAACATCGTCGGTTAGGTCTAAAATCCTTTTATAGTCTCTCAAAAATCGGCTTGGTCAATTCAGAGAAAGTTGACTTGCTTAAACTTCATCAGTCAGGCCTGGTCAATGCTGGTTCGTCGATGCGGTTCAAGCATGCATCGGTCAGACAACACCTAGGTGAGGAACAGAATAAAATGCGAGCAAATGAGCAGAATCAACCATATCAACCAACTGTACCACTCTCACCTAACCGATAAATAGAAGAACACTCGACCAAGACCTGTTCGACCGAGTGTATCGGTCCCTGACAACCGAGTGAAGAAATAATCGACCAAGGAGCCATATCGGTCAGGAATATCGATCAATCTTAACCGACGTAATGAGAGGATGGGATCAACGAACCATATCAGTCTGGAGTAATTGTTACTCCTAATCCGGTACAATTACTCGATTAGGGCTTAGATTGTTGACATCTCTTATAATTGATGTTCTTAATACTACATTAGGCTTAGCTACTCTATTCTAGATCCTAGGAATTTTATTTTCCGAGAGGTGTTCGATGAAATTCTTGAATGAGTCTTTTATGTTGTTAAGTGTTGCTTCTCAAGATGTGTTATGAATGTTTAATGGTTGTATGGAATATAACTTTTTTCTTCTTAAATGCGTAGTCTCCGAAGAGAATGTGTTGATTGCATGATTATGATAAAAGTTTATACCACGAGATTAGATTAGCCTATATTAGGAATTTCTAGACCTAAGATTAGCATTAATGATTGAATTTAGCATCACTTTCTTGAATTTAGTCGTCTGAATTAATTGCCTAGTCCATTTGCTTAGGTTTTTATTATTGTTATTATGTAGATTGTTTTTGTTAACTTTAGTGCTACAATTGACCTTTTTATTTAAATCTCTCTTTGCTTTCAATTTAGGATTGTTTGGTGACACAAACATCTCTTATCTAATTGCTTAGACTAGAGGATCGTCTAAAAGAATTAATTGAGTATAACCCCTTATATTGTTCAACATGATACCCACCTCAACCTTAGATTTTTTTCTAGAAAATAGGGGAAGTCTATGCGATTATCACCTACTATCAACAAAAACCAGGATTTGTCATCCACAAAGCAAAGATGAGTAAGGGAGGTGTCTTTACAGCGTAGGTGATAGCCAATTTCTATCATCACTGGCAGCCTTGTCAAGCAGCTTGGAGAGCATGTTGATATTGGTGGAGAAAAGGTAGGTAGACAGAGAGCAACCTTGGCATAGATCTCTAGTGCTCTGGAAGAAGCCACACAAATTGCCATTCACCTGAACTGAAAAATAGGTTGTCTGAACACACCAAGAACCCCATTGAATGAATTGACCTAGTAGACCTATGACATGTAGAGCGACGGTTAGGAAGGTCCACTGAATAGAGTCGAATGCTTTGGAGATATCCACCTTGAGAGCATTTATGGAGGTGATGTTGGGAAGGTGATACTCATACAACAACTGAGAAGCCAAGAGAACATTTTCAAGAGGAGCCTATTCTAAACAAACGCTAACTTATTGAGAGCAATGGCCTCGAAGAAAATGGCTTTCATTCTACTATCTATGATCTTAGAGATTACCTTGTACATAATATTGCAGCTAGAGATAGACATATAGTCCTTCATATGAGAGGATTCAATAGTCTTGGGGATGAGAGCAGGACTTGTGGTGTTGACTCCCTTAGGCAGATAATGAGTGGCGAAGAAGGCAGTGATAACAATCACAAATTCCTCACCCAAGATAGGCAATACAACCTTGTAAAACTCAGGGGTAAAACCATTGGGGCATGAAGCCTTTTATTAGGCATGAAGAAGAACGTGGAGCATATCTCCTCAGCAGAGACAAACCCAACCAACCCTTCCTTTGCTTCCTCAGAACACTAAAAACCAATTAAATCTTGGAGGAATCTGATATCTGGAACTGAAAAATCTTGAACAGGAGCTCGAAGATGATCCTTAAAGTACCGTAAAAACTCTCTTGCTCAATGTCCTCCGACCAATGAAAAATCCTCCCATTGCTACCATACTCCTGATAGATGGCAATCCTAGAAGCATGAGCCTAAGAAATCTTGTGAAAGAACTTGTTGTTATGATCCCCCAACTTAAGCTAGTTCACTTTAGCCTTTTGCCTATAAAATGCTTCATCCAAGTTGGACACACATTGTCAGCAATCATGAGCCAATTTCTCAGCATCAAAGTTTGCAAGTGAGGCGTCATGAAGGCACAAAGCTTGCTTGCTACAGCGATTTTCCAAGGAAATTTTGGCCTTCTCCGGAAGAATGCCTAGGACCGAGCTGTTCAAGGCCCTCAAGATAAGCTCCAAACCTTTTGGTTGTTTAGAGAACTAGTACATAGCTGAAGACGAGATAAAGAGGGGTTGAAGTGGAGACCAATATGCCGCCAAGGTTAGGATGAACTTCTCTTGCTGAGCAAGGACGGTGACAAACTTGAAAGGCCGCTTGCGACTAGGTTGAGGAACCTCTAGTTCAAAAGAAGAGAAGGAGCCAGGGAAGGAGGACATCCAATTCGGGATGACAAGATCCCGATCAATCTTCTTGATGATGGGTTAGAGAACTCTATTATTGGTCCAAGTAAAGGTAGGGCCATGAGCGCTGAGGTCAAACAAACCGACATCAGAAACTGTATCCTGGAAATTTCGAGAGCTCTGAAACAAAGGTGAAAGAATATCGTCGTTATTGAAAATTAGCTCATTAAATTAATCTCTTAAATTTTATAGTATACTAAATTTTTAAATATTTTATGTGTCAAACATGCTCAAATTATAATATATCAAGTTTCATACTTTAAAATATAGCTTTTGAAAAAATGAATAATTATGATAAAATTAGTCAAATTCATATTCGACTAAGGTCCACCTCATATATATTAATAAAGAATAAAAGTTTATGTTAAAATTAAAAAAAAAACAAAGATTATATTTATTATTTCACTCACAAAAAGTCTTATAAATAGTGGTTCTGTTTATGAATTGGTAATCAAGATGATTCTATTGATATGAGAGCCTTGTACATATGTACTGAGTCACGATGATACAAAGATGGAAAGAGGAATGTACACATGATATGCAGAGTATATACGATGAGAAAATAAACGAAGATGGGTCTTTACCCCATGCCTTATCACGGTTCCTCAAGATGAATGGTGTTCAACCATATCAATCTTGACCGAGAGAGAATGAAAGTGAGACTGAGAGAGCGGTATTGTCAATGCATCGACGAGCTGAGCCGCAGAGGTGACATGTTGGACCCCAAGCTGCACACTCTAAACGAATTAATGGACGAAGTGGTAACCGAGGCCAATGTGTTTCACTAGAGAGTGGAAGACCAGGTTTGCTACAAGGTATGTAGCTTCGATGTTGTCGCAATAAATGATTGATGTCGTCGTGGGATGAACGCCGAGTTCTGCTAGGAGAGAGGTGAGCCAGCATAGCTTGGAAGAAGTGGAAGGGATGGAGCGATACTCAGCCTTTGTCGAGGATTGAGCAACCCCGAGTTACTTCTTAGACGACTAAGCAATTGGATCTCGCTCGAGGTAGACGATGTAGGCGTCGGTGGAGGTGTAATCGTCGTGGTTACCAGCCTAGTCAGCATGGAGATTTTTCGTGTTCTTAGAATGATAAAAAATATCGTGCGCAATGATGGCGGAGAGGTAGCGAAGGATGCACTTGACCGCTGTCCAATAATCCGTAGTAGGATGATGCATGAACTGCGACAATTTGTTGACGGTGTACAAGATGTAGGGGCATGTCAGAGACAGGAATTGCAAGCTCCCGACAACCATCATATATTCGGTTGCATCCTGCAATTTGGTGTCGGACAGTATCGTTAATGAGGTGGTGGGGCACATTGGCGTCGTCACCGGTTTGGCCATAGTCATCTTGGTATTGTGTAGAAGATCTGAAACATAACGTTTTTTTGTTAGTAAAAGACCAGCGGAAGATCGACTTAATTCCATACCAAGAAAATATGACAAATTACCAAAGTTCTTAAGTGAAAAGCGAAGAGATAAGGAAGTAATAAACCGAGTTAGGTAGGTGGAATTGTTTCCCATAATGATAATGTCATCAACGTAGATGAGCGCATAGAGATGAACTACGTTGATGACATATATCACCTTTTTCAACTTACATTTGGCATGGGGTTTGTCCTTGGCCTTGAAGCGAGGTAGTTGCTCCATATAGAGTTTTTCATGAAGCTTGTGTTGGAGAAAGGCATTGTTGACAACAAGTTGTCTTAGCTCCCAATTTTGTGAGACAGCGAGACTAAGAACAGTTCGGATTGTTACAGGCTTGAAAACTGGGTTGAATGTGTCATGAAAGTCTATTATGGGCTTTGTGGCGATCGATCGAGCCATCTGCAAGTCGCTTAATTGTGAAGATCCACCTGCACCCACAACATTATACACATTATTAGGTTCAATGATATCCCAAGTATGGTACTGAATCTGAGAATTAATCTCTTCATTCATGGTGTTACGTTAGTGAGGCGTCTTTGAGTGCTTCAATGACCTAGTGTGTGATCATCTCCGAGGTAAGCGGCATTAACGTGGTGTGCAAGTTTAGCTTTTGAACAGGTTTGTGTTGTCTCATGCTCATCCATGGAGATGGGTTAGGCGTAGGCGAAGGTTCCTGGGGAAGTGACTATGAGGCCTTATCTGGATTATGAGCATCATCCTGTACAGTTGGACAGTCGCCAAGTGATAGAGGGACGCTGTCTTGAACCGAGTGAGTCAGAGTCACAGTTTTCGGATTGGGAGCAGCTGGTACAAGAACTGCGGGGGTCGGAGGTTGCAGTGTAGGTGTGCGACATGGTACCATCTTTAGAAAGGGTTGTGAGGGTGATGCATCACCAAAAGAAACATCATTGGTAGAGATAAGTGGAAGTGACACTGAAAATGGAAAAGTAGATTCATGAAATACAACGTATCAGGATGCATAAAACTTTCGAAGATGTGCGATCTAAACAACAGTAAGCCAAGGAAAGCGTAAACAACGGGTCAAGGAGTATCCTATGAAAGCACATGGAGTGGACTTATCATTGAGTTTATGAGATTTATAAGGGTTATGCCAAGTAAAGCATAAACACCCAAAAACTCAAAGTCTTTCAAAATTCAGAGGATTCCCAAAAAGTTTTTGAAACAGATTAGAAAAATTCTAAATTGGTGTAGGCATTCTTTTAATTAAATAGACAGTTGTAGCAAACCTATATGGCCAATACAATTTGGGCACAAAGGATTGAGATATAAGGGAGAGGCTCGTCTCGTTGATGTGACGGTGACGATGCTCCGAGATGCCATTGTGCTCTGGAGTGTGAGATAGACTGGTCATGTGAGAAATGCCTTGGCTGGCAAAATAGCCCTGAGATTGATATACTCACCACCATTTTTTGTGTAGAGAGTTCAAATCTTGCTTTGAAATCTAGTCTCGACCAACCGCTGAAACTTAGGAAAGACGTCAAGAACTTGCGATTTGCGTTGCAGCGGGTACATCCAGGTGTATTGCGTGAAATTGTCAACAAAGAGGACATAGTACTTCAAACCATCAACCGAGACTATGGGAGATGTCTATACATCTGAAAAGATAACACCAAGAGAATGAGTCGAAGATAAAGTGGAATGCAAGAAAGGTAACTTATGCATTTTATTAATCAATTAAGAATTGCAAGGATGCGCTAACAAGTTGTTCAAAGATACATGTAAACTAAATTGCGAAATAAATTTTCAAAGAATATTGCTAGAAGGGTTTCCTAGGCGTAAGTGCCAATCAGACAAAGTAGTAGAAATAGTATAAGAAAAAGCCAATAAAGGAAACCGTGTAGCAGATTACTTTGGCTAGAGATAAATCTCATCTTTAGGGATTTCTTGGAATTGAAGATCCCCCGTATGAAGATCCTTGACCTAGAAGTATGCCGAAGTAAATGTAACATATACATGGTTAGTGCTAAATAATTGAAATACGGAGCTCAAATTTTTGTCCAGAAAAGTAACACACAAAACCTTGTTTAAAAGAAAAGGTTTAGTGTAAGAGGGGGATGAGAAGGAACCGGTGTGTGTGATGGGTAGCATAGATCCATCACCAAGCATGACATCGTCGCTCCTATTGTATGGATTGTGAAGAGACAAATTGGCTAGATCAGTCGTCATATGGTGGGAGGCGCCATAATCAACGAGCCAAGTGGAGGGGTCCGATAGAGAAACTGCATTTGCGCGAGGTTGCCATTGTTGCCACTGAAGATGTGGTGACTACCATTTCTGAGGAGAAACAGAGGATTGGGGAGGCGAAACACCACAAACCATGCAGAACTCAGGCCAGAAGTGTGCATTATGCCCTTGGATCCCACAAGCTTGGCATTTGTCAAGATATGGCTTTGATGGGCGATTGTAGTGATTGTTGTTGGTGTAAGTTCGGGAATGTGGGTTGTTGTTGGAGTATTGTCCCCTATTATTGTTGTATGATCATTGGTTAGGGCCTTCCCGAGCATTTGTAGCATTTGCGACGATTGGTGAAGTAGGGGTATCTTCACGGCAAAGTAACATCACTTCACGGTTCAGGAGTCTCTCGAAAAATTTAGGGTTCGAAATTAGATGATCTCTTTGCGGCTAGCATCTACTTTAGATTCGAATTTGTCACCTAGTCCTGCTAAGACATGTTCCATGAAGTCTTATGGATCGCGTGGTTTGCCAAAAAGAGTGAGATCGTCAGACTTAGCTTTCATGGTGCGCAAATACTCGCACACTATTTTAGTTCCTTTAACGCAGGTTTTGAATTGACACTTGAGTTGTTTGATGTGCCCTTCTGATGGATTCCCAAACGCTTTGGCAAGTGTATCCCACACCTCCTTTGTTGTCACTGTTGACTTGGTCAACAAGTTAAGCTTGAATTAAGAGAAAAGGAAAGTAATTAGGATAAACTAGGAGAACATATGGTTAAGTGACTCACGAATTGATATCAAAGGGAGAGGACCAGTGGTTTTTGTGGAGAATACCGGAGAGAGAAAAGTACTGGATGACGTATATTTCATTCCCGGATTGAAGAGCAAAATCATAAGCCTAGGGCAAGCAACATAGTCAATATGTGAGATCATAATGAAGGACAAACATCTAATCTTATACGATAAAGCATAGAAGGTGTTGGCAAGGGCAAGTAGGTCGAAGGATCGACTCTATAAGGTGTTACTAGAGGCTGAAAATATGAGATATCTACACCTAGTCGAGATGAGCAGCTCAAATCGATGGGATGCGAGACTGGGGCTTATCGGATTTGAGTCGATGAAGGCTATGATCAAGAGATCTATGGTGATTGGGAAACAAGCAAGGCAATCCTTCCTGAAAGCAACTTTGTTCCAAGCAACATGCACGTTGGAGCTGATTCACAGGGACTTATGTGGTCCGATAACACCTCCTACGGCTGCTGACAAATGATATATATTCGTGTTGATAGATGGTCATAGTCGCTCTATGTGGTTGATGCTTTTGAAATAGAAGAGCAAAGCGTTTGATAAGTTCAAAGTGTTCAAGCAACTTGTCGATAAAGAAATTGGTTCTAAGATCAAGACATTCCGTACGGATAGGGGAGGAGAGTTTGTGTAACTGAATTTCAGATATTTTGCGAAGAACATGGAATAACTCGATATCTAACTGTGCCATACTCTCCACAACATAACGGAGTTGTCGAAAGAATAAATAGAACACTACTAGAGATGACAAGGAGCCCTCTAAAGCATATGAGCATGCCAAATTATCTCTGGGGAGAAGCCGTGAGACACGCTACCTATTTGATCAACCAAGTAGCAGCTCGAACCTTGCCCGAAAACACTCTGTATGAAACATTTAAGGGGAAGAAACCGAATTTAGAACACTTGAGAGTATTCGGATGCATAGGTTATGCAAAGGCAGAAGCTCCACACTTAAAAAAGCTTGATGATAGGTCACGAGTCTTAGTGCATCTCGGAACAGAGTCGGGATGAAAAGCCTATCGATTGCTTAATCCAAAAGCAAAAAAGATTATTGTGAGTAGGAACGTAGTCTTCGACTAAAGCAAAAGTTGGAAGTACAGTCAAGGAGAAGGCAACAATAATGCTAGAAGCATAAGCGTGAGCTTCAGAGAATTCAGGAACCATGGATTAACAATGATGGAAAACATGACTTGTAGAGAACAAGAGCAAATTGAGGCAACAAGAGAAAGCGAGACAGAGGTAGTCTCTCTGATCGTCAAAACCACAACAGAAGCACGCGAAACAAAGCATGCCGAGGTGGAAGGGGAAAGCGAGATATGGGAGGCTGAGCTCTTGAGACGTTCAACACGCGTAACTAGTAGACCAAATTACCTTGAGGATTATGTCATGTTAGCCAAGTATGAAGGATTAAAACTGATGGTTTCTCTAGATGATGAACTGTGGAGCTTTGAAGACGTTAATGAGATAAAGGAATCGAGAGATGCGTGCCTTGAAGAACTGAAATCGATCGAGAAGAATAAGACATGGACGTTGGTTGATCTTCCTTTCGAAGCAAAAGCAATTGGACTCATGTGGGTCTTCAAAATCAAGAGGAATTCGGACGAACGCATCAACAAGTACAAAGCTCGACTCGTTGCAAAGGGCTATGTACAGAGATATGGGATAGACTTCAACAAAGTCTTTGCACCAGTTGCTCGTATCAAAACAGTTCGATTGATCATTGCGCTAACATCCTCGAAGAATTGGCAAGTGCATCATATAGACGTAAAAACAACGTTCTTGCATGGAGAATTAAAAGAAGTGGTATATGTTAGTCAACCTTAAGGTTTTTTTAAAGCCAGATCCGAGGAGAAGGTATACAAATTACATAAGGCATTCTATGGATTAAAGCAAATACCAAGGACATGGAATAACAAGTTGAATTCGATTTTGATGGAGTTGAAGTTCGTGAAATGCACTAAGGAGCCATCCTTGTACTAGAAAGAATAGAACATACATACATACATTGCTTGTGGCGGTTTATGTAGATGACTTGTTAGTCACGAGATCAAGCCTAGATATGATTCTCAGGTTCAAAGAAGAGATGGCATCAAAGTTTGAGATGAGTGATCTTGGAAAACTCACTTACTACCTAGGAATCAAAGTTCAACAACTAGACGGAAGCATCACACTTAATCAAGAGAGATATGCAAAGAATATACTCGAAGAGGCTGGAATGGGAATGTGTAATGCTACACACGTACCAATGGACGCGAGTTTAAAATTAAGCAAAGCTACTGAAGAGAAGAAGGTCGATGAGAAGAGTTACAGAAGAGTAATCGAATGTCTCAGGTATTTGATCCACACTCGTCCGGATATGTCTTATATCTTGGAGTTCTAAACACGTATATGCAAGAACCAAAGGAGTCTCATGCAGCTGCATAGAAACAAGTCCTAAAATATCTTAGAGGAACAACGTCTCTCGGACTTAGGTATCAAGGTAAGACAAATACGGGACTAGTATGATACAGCGACATCAGCCATAATGTTGACACATATGACATGAAAAGCACAACCAGACATATCTTCTATCTGAACGGTTGTCCAATCTCATGGTGCTCACATAAACAAGAAAATGGTGCCTTGTCATCATGTGAAGCAGAGTTTATGGCAGCTATAGAAGCGGCTAAGCAGGCCATTTAGCTTCGAGATCTTCTTGGTGAGATCGTCATTGATTCATGCGAAAAGGTGATTATTAGGGTTGATAATAAGTCGGCGATTGCACTTACCAAGAATTCGGTATTCCATGGGTGTAGCAAGCACATACACACTCGATATCACTTTATTAGAGAGTGTGTAAAAAACGAGAAAGTAGAAGTCGAACATGTTCCCGAAACCAAGCAGAAAGCAGACATTTTGACTAAAGCACTTGGACAAGTCAAGTTCAAAGAAATGAGAGACTTCATTGGACTTTAAGACATTAAATGAACCTTCATGCTTAAGGGGAACAATGTTTGATTGGTCAACAAGTTAAGCTTGAATTATGAGAAAAGGGAAGTAGTTAGGATAAACTAGGAGGATATATAATTAAGTGAGTTAAACATATATTGTAGTTTATCCTAAGTTAGAAATAAGGAAAAAAGCGTTTTCCTATTTCTAGTAGGACTAGAATGAGTCTAGCCTATAAATAAGAGTTATCAAAGTGTGATAACCTTTTGAGTTTTGTAAGAGACAAACTAAGAGATCAATAAAGAGAGTTTATTGATTGAGAAACACAAGTCTTAAAAAAATAGTCACAACCGTGGAGATGAGAGACTTGATATATGTGGTTTTGATCGCCTTTTAAGCCTAGTTTTCAATCGGATTTAATTATTTTAGGATGCATTAAGGTCCTATTAGGCTTGCATTTTTATATATTTTGCATCTCAGGTGTTTAGGAAGGACTTGTGCATCATTCGGGAGTTTAACGGATCAAAAGAGCCGAGAATCAGCGCATTTCAGCACTCAGGATCGGTCATGGGCAATCCAGGATCGGTCAGGCCTTGTCCAGTCTTCAGGATCGATCAGGAGAGGAGTCAGGATGGGTCAAGGGAGCTACGGTCATCTGGATCAGTCACTGACTAAGCCAGGATCGGTCACCCCTTGACCGATCCAAACCCTACCCGAGAGAAATTCTCCAAAACTCTAATTATATCTCGTTTTTACCCCTTGTAGCCTCAATATAAATATTCATTTGCTTCTAAAACCCTAAGGAGAGTCACTTTAGTTCCATTTTGTGCCTCCNTCTTCCTCTTTTCTCTCTCACTTGTTCTTAGCATTTGACACTTTGTAATGCATTTTCTTTGAGATTTTAAGCTTTGATCTTGTTTTTATGTTCATTTCTCTTCTTGCTCTTGTTAGCTCTTCTTGTTTCTTGTTAGTTGTTGTTAGATCTTGTTAGTTTGTGTTAGATCTAGTTGATTTGTGTTGATTTTGTGTTAGTTTGCTATTTCAATCTTCTTTTACCTCTTCTTGCTCATATGTACCATGGAAGAACCAATTTTCTCTATAGATCTTTGTGTTTTATCCATGGATTGTGAGTAGTCACCTTGTAGGTGGTTGATTGGGCAATATTAGGGCGTTTAGGTTCTAGATCTATGTGTTTAGGGATTGGAATCACAAGTATCTTCATGCAATAAGATGCTTTTAAGGCTTGGTTGGATTTGGCCAATCCAATCATTGATCTAAAGAAGACTTCTAAGCCCGAGAGGGTTAGATAGGATTTAGTTAATGTCTTTTGCAATGCTTAAATATCAATATGAATGGATAGTTGTTTTAGGGTGATTGTACTAGGGATCGTAATGCATCTAGATTATGTTTTAGCATACGGACGCGAGATCTGGATAGGTGTTAATCACGCGAGAGCGGTTTAAATCAATTTAGAATATTATAGATCTGAGATAGCTGTATTGGATGAAAATAAGCACATAGAATTAGGACTTATCACCTGAAATCTACTTATGATAGCTTAGATCTATTGCTTTTGATGTTCTGTGTTAATCTTTCATATATCTTCACTTGATTGGTGTGTTTAATGCTAGTTAGGACTTAGCTAAACATCATAGAGTATTACTGTCGCTAGCATCATCCTAAGGTGGTTCGACATTATACCCAATCTTTACCTCACTCTCTCCTTAGACAATAAGAGTGTTGGGGAAAAAGACCCTGTTATCAAATTGGCGTTGTTGCCAACTCGGGATTGTTTTGCTAGCATTAGTTCTTCTGTTTGTTCTAGGGACTAAGTTTCTTCCTTTGTCTTTCTCATTTTATTTTCTTTTCTTTGTTTCAGGTGTATGCAATTAAGATCACATGGCTCATCCGACCTTGTTCCACTGAATTCCGATATTCGAGCTATTGAGACACAGAACCGACGCATCCGTCGCGAAATCAAACGTCAGCTACACAGCGAACGATTAAACCTCGTCATGGACGAAATTCAGGAACCCCAGACCACAGCCAATCATCAAGCATCAACACCCGAACCCATTGCCAACACTCTTTAGGAAAATGCTCAGCTCCCACCTCCGCAAAATGCTCAGTTTCCACAAGTTCCGATTCAGGAACCACTGCCCTATGTTCGACAAGTTCTTTATGTTGCAACTATTGGAGCCTTTGATGCCCTAATCGCTAATGGGCAGCGCATTGGCATTCTTCCGCCGCCTGTCAACCGTAACAAATTTACCATCAGTTTCGGACTTGTCGGGATGGTTAAGGAAAGCAAGTTCAGTGGTTTGCATGATCAATGGCCTCTCGATCACATCAACGTTTTCGATCAGCTTTGCAGCACCGTAAACAACAACGGAGTTTCCGAGGATACTTTTAAGCTCAGACTTTTTCCCTTCTCTCTGGATGGCACTGCTCGCCAATGGGAACAAAAGCTACCACGCGACTCCATCACAACCTGGGGTGCTTGCAGGTGCGAGTTCGTCAAACGTTTCTTCCCGTCTTCGCGGACGAATATGCTTTGTGGTTATATATCCGGATTTAAACACCAAAATATCGAGAGCTTTGCTGAGGCATGGGACCGATTTACCTCCTATACATTCAAGTGTCCACATCATGGTTTCTCAGAAATGAGTCTGGTCAATACCTTCTTCAGAGGCCTTAACAATATCAGCTCGTCCTCAACACAACCAGTGGCGGTAACTTCCACAAGCTTACCCCATCACGCGGTCTTGAGTTGATAGAGGATCTAGTTCAGAGTAGTACCTCTCTTATCGAAGACTATGATCGAACCAACCAACGGTACCCATAAAGGACGAGAATGTTAAGTCAGAGATCAGGTCTCTGAGCGATAAGATTGACAAGTTATTGTCACCTCAGCTGTCACATGTTAACTTTGTCGGAAATGCAGAAGACGCACAACACAAGGACTTAACTGTTGAAGAAGTCAACTACATGGGAAATCAGAACTACAAACCGTATAACCCGAACCTCTCTTATCAAAGCACAAACGTGGCTAATCCACAAGACCAAGTGTACCCGACAAAGCAAAAGTACACTCCGGATTACTCAAACCAAGGATTTCAGAACTTCGGTCATCAGAACCAACCTCAACAACAACAGAGCTTCTACCAGACACAACAAGTTCAGAACCCCATACCACCCGGTTTTTCGACTTCTCAGCCATAGCAGCAATCATTTCAGGGAAATGGAGGACACATTGTCCCGCAGAAAAGTCAAAACACGATCTTACTGAAGCAACTCTTAGAAGGTCAAAAGAAAAATACGCTCGAAACCACTACATTTATGCGAGACATCACTTCACGTGTTGACAAGCACTACGCTGAGTTTAGTGGAACATTCGAGTCTCTCGCTTCACATGTAAAGGCCTTAGATAACCAAGTGGCTCAGGTCACTACACCTATCGTTGAGACCGATCCGGCTAAGTTAGCGGATCCAGGGAGTTTCACTCTTCCCTGCACTCTATTTTACATTCCGTTTGATAATTGTCTATGTGATTTAGGCGCTAGCGTCAATGTTATGGCATATGTCGTTGCTAAAAACTTAGGTTTTTCATCTTATGACCCATGCAGGTTTGATCTAGTACTAGCAGACAGCTCACTAAAGAAACCAGTAGGAATGTTAAACAACCTCCCCATCATGCTACAGGGAGTCGAGATTCGAGCTTATTTTGCGATCCTCCGTAGGGAAAAGACACCCAAGAACCCGCTTATATTTGGCCGCTCATTCCTTGCCACTGTCGGAGCTTCCAGAATGGGATAGTTAAACTTAACTTGGGAAGACACGAAGTTCAAACGTATTATTCTAGGAGAGATTTACACAGTGAATAGTACCAGGAGCACGCCTTCACCCTTGGGATCACTAGCACGGAGAGGATGCCGAATAGTCATATGAGATCTATGAAAATCACGAGGAAGACCTTCCTTGGTCGGAATGCAGTGCAAACCAGATCGGATACAGAGATATCAACACCTATATCAATCCAAGATGTTATTATCTTCCCGTCAGTATACTCGGAGTCCAACTGCAAAAAGCTATGTGTGAGACCAGCTCCTTGATAAACGTAAAGACAAACGCTTTCTGTGAGCATCTAGGCCTCACTCCCGCACCTACTCCCGTAACACATTTATCAAGCAACTCCGGAAGTTGTATACCACCTATCGGAATAGTCCAACGTGTTGCCATCCAGATCCAAAACTCTTGGGTCAACACTGACTTCTACGTCATTGAGTCAATGCTGAAAAGGAACGGAGCAGTTGTGTTAGGAAAAAAAATTCTTAAGGATGCAGGAGGATGCATAGATTTCAGCCACATTGGTCTTGTTTTGAATAGAGTCAGAAAGGATCGTTGTAATAGAACATATTTTCCGGTGTGTGTCGACACCAAAGGCAAAGATGAGTATGGTGCTCAGGATATGCACGAGCATGAAGTTCCAGAATCAGAGATTTGGTCGAACGTCATATCAGACTACGGAGAAATCGAAGACGGAGAGAGTTTTATAAGAGACAAGCGTGCAGAAATCCCCGAAGTAACTGTCAACGAAGCTCATTGTTTGAGAGATTGCAGCTGAGTAATGAGGTCGCTCATGGAGTTGGGAATGCAGCAACGAACGACATAGTTATTGTCCCGGACCCACCACACGTATTCACGCCGAGTTATCTTCTTCAAGAAGAGCTAGCTATCCGAGTATGGACGATGGAAGAGCAGGCACGTTATGATCAAGCTGCTATAAAAACGCTCATGGACCGAGTGGAGAAACTCGAATCCAACAACAACCGCCATTGACCCTATATTCAGGACATCAAGCTTTGTGACGTTAAACAAGCTCGCTTGGAGGAAGTCCCATGTTTATCCCATGTAAATACGCTATTTGAATTTTTTTTCTAGAGTTTATATTGGATGACGGTGTACTTACGAGTTTTAGAGATTATCAAATTTCAGGTACCGAACGTTGTAGAACCGAAGAAAAAGATGAAACGAGAAGGAAGCTCGGCCTACAAGGTGATGGATCGGTCATGCGCCGACTGATCCAGAAAATCAGACGGACAGGAGAAGGATCGGTCATGTGTCGACCGATCCAGCAAAAGCACGCGTGCGCAGGTACATCATCGGTCAGGCCATGACCGATGCACTGCATTGGCTTGAATGATGCTCACCATTTTCTCCCCCTTTGTGCGATTTTGCCTTAGTATTTGATGCAAAACCCCTTCCCTTTCACTTCTTCTTCATTCTAACATCTTCTCTCACCATTTTTTCTCCATAAGAACATCTTCTCAAAAGTGTTGGTTTTTGGTTCTGAAATCTTGGGTTTTCTTCCATTATTGCTAGTTCCATAAATTAATTCTCCATTCAAGCATCTAAGGTAAAAATCTAAGCTCTCTTTTTCGTGGGTACTATTTACCATGAGTAAAACTTGGAATTTTTCAAACTTTTAGGTTGTGATTAGTATTCCATTTGCTTAGAGAACTTTGAAAAATATAATGTTGCTTGTTTCTCTTGATGATTCAGCCTTATATTGCATGAATTTTGAAAATCTTGAAACTTTGGCTCTTGTATTTTTCATGAGAAATTGGATTTGAATTTTTTTCTTAATGAGAATGGCTAGCATGTTATGTGATGAAATTGGACTTTGATTGTTTAGAAACTACAAATATTTGAGCTTTAATTTGATAAATTTTGGAATCTTGTAGATTATTGATGTGTTCTTGAAGAAAAAAAAAGGTTGGATCTTGAAATCGAAATTTGAGCTTTATGTTTGGACGATTATAAAACCGTTAGTCATGGATTATGTTCATTGATTGTTTCCCTTTGTATAACATCGATTTATGAGCTAATATTGCTAAATTTTTAAACTTTGAACTTGATGAATCTTTGGACTGGATTTTTGTAGATATTTTAGGTCGAGTTCAAGGATACCCGAAAATGGATAAGGGAAAAGTCAAAATGACTGCGCATACAAGAAAAGAATATTTGAACGGTCTGCAACCGAAGGCCAGACCGGGTCTCGCGCCGAAGAGGCGCCTCATTAAAGAACTTGAACACTTGCCTAAAAATTCTTCATCGGAAATGGTTTCCGAAAACTTTCAAGAAGAGGAAATTCCATAGCCAGCAACATCGTACGATATGCACGAAGCATTATCGTTTTTCCCACCACCCCGAGAGGATCCCGAACCTATAGACCGTTCGGTGGACTATACAAAGATTACCCTCTATCATGCAGTGATGGAATGTGCTTTCGTCCCCTTAGTTCTACCCGATAGTGCCACTCTTGACACCTTAGGCATAGAGAACAAAGTCTGACAGATCGTGCAAGGTATGGGCATCAATTCAGTTTTGGATCTACATCTTCCAGGTTTCAGAGAATATACATGCGCCTTTCTTGCCTCGCTGGAGGTTAACTTCCCTGAAGATGAAACGCCGGAAGATTCTGAGATGGGGTATATTAGTTTCACGGGTTGGGACAAAATTGAGCATAAGATTTATTTCGACAATACCGCTGAAGCTTTTGGATTCACTAAAGGAGGTGTTCAGTTCGAAGCGCTTTCCTCTTCCGAGATTAACATTTTATGGAACACGATCGGTTACACGTCATTTAGCGCAGGGAAGACAAAGTGCTCTCTTATTTGGCATCCTGCTCCGAGGTATGTACACAAGATTCTGACGCATTCATTTACCGTGAGACGCGAGACAGGAGTCCTACGTGGGGAAGAGTTGAGTTTCATTGGTTACAGATTGGTTTTTGTTATCCACGCGCTCCGCGAGAACGATGATTTGTTTCCAAGATTAGAGCTACGGAAAAATGGGGTTGGGCTCGTAAAGACAGAAGTCCCCAGATCAGTATCGGGAGTTTTGTGACTCCGATCGTGAAGCTTTATGGAATTGCTTTACCGAAGGACAAAGATGGTGTTCTACCTCGGGCAATGGATATCGCCTATCTGAGGAGGTCTCACTTTCTAGCTGGGAAAGTTCGAGAACGCTTCGTCTACAAGTTCACATTTGGTGGACATGAGCATCAAGCTATCTTGTTAATACCCGGATCACATCGTTTGATATTCCCGCGATCAATATCTTCAACCCTAGTTCACACGAGACACATGACCCCCTCTATCCTAATTCAAGGATAGAAAGCTCCGACCATCCTAGAGATTCACATTGCGCCGACTCGTCTCTCACTGCAGAATATTATGGCAATCAGACCTCCGCTATCTACGGGATTGGGCGATACTTAGAGCCTCCCGCTCCTATTCCGCTTTTACTGGGACCTATTCAAGACCTTCACATGGAGATACACAGGCTGTCCCGAGGGAATCTTTACCGGGATAGAACCATCAGGAAGATGGCAGTAGAAAGAAAGAAAGGAAAGACGGAGATGCGGAAGATGGAAAAACATATCCGCGAGATGGGCTGCGAGATTCAGAAGCTAATCGCAATGTTCAAGAAGAAGTTCAGCTGCGTTGGTTCAGGTTCTGACAATTCAGTATGGGATGGTTAAGATGAAGAGGAATTTGACCACAGACGCACCAAGAAAAGAGGGCGACGACCGAGCTCGAGGCAACGCCCCATCATACAAACCCATCTGTGCCCCACATCAGATAACGTCTCACCCTCTTTTTCCACTGATGGATACTTTGATCCTTCCACCAACATTTATTAAGGTCCTTTCTTATCACCTTTTTGGTATATAAGGTGCATTTAGTTTTCTTTGTTTATTTTTGGTTCTTTCTCTTTACTTGGACTTACATAGAGACTGTGTAATTTAAGTTTGGAGGAGGAACCACCTTCGTGCTAATTATTGTTTGTTCGTTTTGTTTTCTTTGATTGGGTCTCATATTGCGTTGTTAATAGTTATTAATTTTTAGAAAAAAACCAAAAAATAGAAAATTTTCTAAAACCCAAAGAGATTTTTCATTCTTTTAGGATTGAGTCTAGAATCACTTGCATAGGGAATTAGTGAAGATTTCGGATTTTCCTCAGAGTTTGTGTAGCTTTGCGGGTATTTTTAGGAAGCATGTTAGTGGGAAACGCGCTAAGAGTTTATTCATGATATGTTGATCCTTCCTAATTGCTCACTTAGGCATTAGAACTAGCTCTTTCTCATAAGGACCTGGATTATAGCATAAAATTGTGCCTAAAATCCCCTATTAAGTTGCCGAAAGTGTATATGGCTAGCCTAAGGTTCCCCTTCTCTTCCCAAAAGCTTTAAGAAAAGAAAAAGAAAATAAAAATAAAAAAAGAAAGAAAGAAAAGTTTCGAGAATAAAGAGGTCTAGCTTTAAAAAAAATGATACCCACGAAGATTTGGGAGCTAAGACCATTCACCGTGAAATGAGAATAGGCGTCTGAAAGCTTAACTCCTTAAGCGTTTGTTCGAGTGCCACGAAGTCCGCAGTAAGGGGATGGGCTCCTGGGTGCATATTCACTCTTTGGATATCACTCAACCTGTCACACCATATCGAGTAGGTGATCCGGTTTTAAAAAAGTGATACCCGAGAAAATTTGGGAACTGAGAACACCACATATAGAAAAAGAAAAGGAAAAAGAGGACAAAGAGTCCAATCTTGAGTAATAAGGATATGAGATGGGAAAGGGATTTGAAGCGGCTTGAAACCTGAAAGATCTATAAAAGGGTGACGAGTATGGAATAGGTTGAATTGTTATAGCCTAGACTAGTTCCTTCTATAGTTGGTAACATAGAGCTTTGTGATGATAGTCTAGTTTTCATTAGTGACTGAGTGTTGCATTCTTTGAGGCTATTAGTTGCGGGTCACTCTTCCACCTTACTTTTAACTCGCTGATATGATTCCCGAATTGTTTTCAAACCTCCCTTCATTACTCGACTTTTGCCTAGCTTGAGGACAAGCAAGGGTTAAGTTTGGGGGAGTTGATATATGTGGTTTTTATCACCTTTTAAGCCTTGTTTTCAATCGGTTTTATTTAGTTTAGGATTTATTCAGGTGTTTAGGAAGGACTTGTGCATCATTCGAGAGTTAAATGGATCATAGAGCGAGAATGAACGCATTTCAGCACTCAGGATCTGTCATGGGCAATCCAGGATCGGTCAGGCCTTGTCCAGTCTTCAGGATCGGTCATGAAAGGAGTCCAGATCGGTCAAGGGAGCTCCAGTCATCTGGATTGGTCACTGACTAATCCCGGATCGGTCACCCCTTAACCGATCCAGACCCTACCCAAGATAAAATCACCAAAACCCTAATTTTATCTCGTTTTTACCCCTTGTAGCCTCAATATAAATACTCTTTTGCTTATAAAACCCTAAGGAGAGTCACTTTAGTTTCATTTTGTGCCTCCCTCTTTTCTCTCTCACTTGTTCTTAGCATTTGACACTTAGTAATGCATTTTCTTTGAGATTTTAAGCTTTGATCTTGTTTTTATGTTCATTTCTCTTCTTGCTCTTGTTAGATCTTCTTGTTTCTTGTTAGTTGTTGTTAGATCTTGTTAGTTTGTGTTAGATCTAGTTGATTTGTGTTGATTTTCTGTTAGTTTGATATTTCAATCTTCTTTTACCTCTTCTTTCTCATCTCTACCATCGAAGAACCAATTTCTCTATAAATCTTTGTGTTTTATCAATGGATTGTGAGTAGTCACCTTCTAGGTGGTTGATTGGGCAAGATTAGGGTGTTTAGGTTCTAGATCTATGTGATTAGTGCTTGGAATCACAAGTATCTTCATGCAATAAGATGCTCTTAAGGCTTGGTTAGATTTGGCCAATCCAATCATTGATCTAAAGAAGACTTCTAAGCCCGAGAGGGTTAGATAGGATTTAGTTCACGTCTTTTACAATCCTGAAATATCAATCTTGACTGGATAGTTGTTTTAGGGTGATTTAACTAGTGATCGTAATGCTACTAGATTATGTTATAGCATGCGGACGCGATAGTGGTGTGTTATCATCATCTGGATAGGTGTTAATCACGCGAGAGCGGTTT
>OVAO01000174.1:159-27197 GCA_900406285.1 Biscutella auriculata
ATTGGGGTTGTCTCCATGTTGCAGATCAAGTGAGGTAATCTCCTCGAAATTTGCATTCTCCAAAAGAGATTTGTGGGAGTCTAGTCTTTTTTGCATGTTCCCGATCTCGATTCCGAATAGTTCTTCTTGACTAACCTCCTTGGTAAGAGCCTTTTGCAAGATATCTTCTCGAGAAAAGTCCTCTATATATTCTTCGGCTAGATCATCTACTGTGTCTATCCTTAGGATGTCCGCAGACATGGAGGGTTTCTTCAACATCTCTCTCATATCAAATTGTTTCACTTCATTGTTCCCCAGGTAGAGCTCGATTTTGCCCTCCTTGACGTTAATGATTGCTCCAGCAGTAGCTAAGAATGGTCTTCCAAGAATGAGGGGATCCTTTGGTTCTTCCTCCATTTCTAGAATGATGAAGTTTGTAGGTACTTATGTGCTTCCTAGTCTGACCGGTAGGTCTTCCAGAATTCCAACCGGGATCTTTACTGACCTATCCGCTAGAACAATCTGAATCCTGCATGGTTTAAAAACAGTGAATCCCAATTTCCTTTCAGTGGAGTAAGGCATAACACTAACGCTAGCCCCTAAATCACATAGACATCTATCAAATTTAAATCCTCCTAATGAGCAAGGGATAGTGAAACTTCCTGGGTCTTCCATTTTAGATAAGTTTTTGGATATCTGAATGATTGCGCTGCATTCCTTGGTGAGGATTACAATTCCTTCCATGTCCTTTAGCTTATTTTGGACTGCATCCTTGAGAAACTTGTTGTAGTGGGGGACAAGCATAAACACAATTATCAGTGGCATAGCTATCTGGACCTCCTTCATTTGTTCTTCAGACTTGGCTCTGTATTTTTCCATCAGTTTTCCTTTTTGTCTTCCTGGAAAAGGTAGTTTGGGTTTATAGCTTGAGGTCTTAATTATCGGTTCTGTCTCGCCACTGTCAGCTAGGTCTTTGTCCTTTTGTGCATATTCCTCGGTTTCTTCGCCGACATTATTGGATTTCTCTTCCTGAATTTCCTCTATAATGTTGTTGTTCTCTTCTGGGACAGCCACCCCCCCCCACTCTGTTTCTCATTGTCCTTAATGGGAGTTTTGGGAGGTAGCGCTCTACCACTCCTGAGTGTGATAGCCTGCACAAAATTGTTATTAGAATCTTGATCAACAATGTTCATACCTTGGGCAGCGAATTCTCGGTTGATGTCTTTCATTTGAGAGGTGATTTTGTTGAATTTTTTGTTGAGGTTGTTGTAAGTGTCATCTACTTTTTCCTGGATTTCCCTTTTGAATTCACTGAATTCTATCTGTGATTGTTTTTGACCTTCAAGTAGTTTTGTCAGAAGGTCTATTGTTGTCTCCTAACGGTTTGTTGCATAATCCATGGAATGAACTTCAGTTGTATTGAAGTTCCTTTGCCGCTGGATGGGAATTCTTGTAATGTGTTCGTTGTTAATGACAACATCGAGCCTTGAACTGATGTTTCTGATATCTTGTTCGACTTCTGGGAGTGGAGGAGAAACTATAGTCTTGGCATAGTAGTTATCACAGTAGTTATACTCGCTCTGTGCCAAACTCTCTACCATCTTGTAACCTTCTTCATACGTCTTGTCGAAGAAGTCCCCTGAGCTAGCTGTATGTAGCATCATCTTGTATGGTCTTGAGAGTCCTTTGTGGAAAGTGTCAGTCGAGACTCATGTGGAAAACCATGATGTGGACATTGGCGGATGTATCCTTTGAAACGATTCCAGGCTTCGAGTAAAGGTTCCGAATCGTATTAACTGAATGTATATATCTTGGTGCGGATTCACGCTGTCCTAGCTGGGGAGAAAAATGCAGATAGGAAGTTGTGCTTGTAGTCTTCCCAAGTGTGTATAGATTCTGGTGCTAAGTTCCTTTCCCATTTGTAAGAATGTTCTTTCAGTGAGAACGAGAATAATCTCAGCTTATATGCATCTTCAGTAACATTCCCCAACTTCACGGTCTGAAAAACCTTGTCAAAATAATCAAAATGTTCCAATGGGTTTTTAGTAGTGTACCTGTGAAATGGATGATTCAGTACGAGCTTTAGCTGGATGTCCTTGATTTCGAAATTTGGTGCCTCCACCGGAGGTGCCTTTATTCCTAGTCTGTTCCCATGGAGTTTTGGTTTGTTTTTGTCTCCTATTCGCAGAATAATGTTTTCGTTCATGGGAGTTTATTTCCTGAAATAGAAACATGAAATCGGTGTAAGTAACTGCAGAAATTAAAAACCTAGTCCCGAGCAATTTCCAAGAACTAATTGTTATCACTATCACCCGATATGGCAACGGCGCCAATTGATAAACAGAGATTTTCAGTCGGGTTAGACCTTTTTCTGACGGGTTATCAATGTAGATATAGTGATGAGTAGAGTTGTCGAACAAATCTCGGGTTGTGATAACGAACTAGCTCTAAATAGGGATTGATAAGTCTAGGTGAAATAGATAGGGTATGTTTGTCACTAACAATCCTAAACAAACTAATTAAATGGAAATGAGACAAATGTAAAGAACAAGTAAAAAGCAATAATGATAAGAATTGAAAATAAGCAATAATTAAAGCAAGCATATGGATCAAGGTATTGGAATGGGGAGATAATCGATTTCTAATGATGTTTACTTTCACATTCTAGGTAATCTTATGTCCAAGGATCTCATTTCTAGGCTAATTCACTCTCGTGATAGAAACCCCTTTCCAAATCATGCAACCAAACAATCTTTTGGCTAATCACACGATTTGGAAGCAATAAACTCAATCCTATACAACAATCTATCAATCCTTAAATAGTCTCTTGGAAAAGGACTAATAAACTTCAAAATTATTTGATTGGAGAATTTCATCGAACACCTTTCGGGGATGAAATTCCCTAAATTCATAGATAAGATGATCAATCAAATCTAAACATTAAGAACAATAATTTCAAAGAAGACATATTCTATATATTCCTAAACATCAAAAGAGTTCTAGATCTACCCCAAAACCACCTCAATCATAAGCTAAAAGAATACTAACACATCATGAACAAAACACTTTTAAGGTTTTTGTTCATGGTGAGAGAAATAGAAGATAGAAAATGGAATTGCAATAAGAAAAAATCAAGTAATCCAATACAAGAAATTTAATAACAAAAGAACTTAAGAAAAACTAAAACGAGAGAAAAATTATGAAAAAATGATGCTGGAAGAAGAAGAGGAGAGAAAACAGGGTTTTTAGTCTAGGTTCTATTTATAGTGAACCAAATTTAGGGTAAGAGAATGGAATATATCAAGGAATATTCTGTTCTTCGGAGGTCTCCACCGGTCAGTGCACACCGGCGGAGGTGACCGGCGGCTGTCCACCAGGAACCTCTGTCCGTGCTCCACCAGTCTGCGCCCACCGGCGTGAGTGATCGACGGTGGTCTTTGATCCGGGCCTGGTCGGGCTGCGCCGGTCAGTGCACACACCGGTGGCCATGACCGGCGGCCATCTCCCAGTTTTGTCTGGTTGAGCTTCGCCGGTCTTGTCTGACCGGCGGTCTAGATCGGCGGTCTAGATCGGCGGTAGTGATACTTCGGGACTTGATCGATTTTTGCTCTTAAAACGCCTATAATTGCTCGATTTACGCCTTTTTCCTTCCTTACGCCTTTTGCCTTCCTGAAATAATGGAAACTATGAAATTTCACCCTAAATACTCTATTATGCACCTAAATCTAATGCAAAACTGGTGAAGGTCGACGGGTAAAACCGTTAAAATCCACACTCATTAGATACCATAAGTCTGCCGTAGTAGAGAAGTTATTCTTTGTAAATCAGCACACAAAACCATGTACTCTGTATTTTTTTGACAAACCCTATACTCTGTATAATATTAACACATCCACAGAATACCGTAAATAAAATTTTGAACATGTTAAAATGTTGCCACAACAACCATATAGCGTAAATAATATAATATTTTTACAAGTTGAGATGTCGTATTACGAGGTAAGATACGTCTGAACGTTTATACACGTTAAATTCCAGCTATTAATTTTAGGGTTTCTTAAAATTGAATAAAACATGGTGAATCCATAAATCCATAAATCAACCGAAATTAAATCAGATTTCATACTTATTAGACAAAATCCTAACAAATTTGGAGACTATTATCTTATTTCGTTAATCATCCATATCTAGTAACCTAGTCATTGTGAAAACATTATTCAACCTTGTAAGACAAATTTTGTACCATAAATCAGCCACTTAAGCATGAATTTACTCCGTTTATTAGCTATTTAAGCATAAATTTACTCTGTAAGGCTTAATTAATTATTATACATCATATCAGGGTAAATGTGTTAATATTTAAATATTTCTTATATAGTGCTTATGAACGTGTTATCAAATTATAATGTTAAGGTGTCCCTTAATATTATTATGAGTACTTTTGGAATGAAAACGTAATCAATCCACCATAAGAATATTCTAGACTTTAATTTTCTTTTCTCTCTCTCTCTCTCTCTCCCTTCATATTCGTCTTTAGAGGGAGTTGCGTTTCTTCATCTGAATCGGCGCTTCTTTGGTTTCCCATTGTTGCCTCTCCTTAGGCAAAGGGTTGCGTCTCTTGCGTGCCTTTTGCTCTTCCTCTTTACCTTACAAATATGTCGAGATATTTTTGCTACCTAGTTGCTCTTTCTATATACAAAAGCCACGCAAAATCGTGTTCTTCCAGTATCGACGATCTCGAGATTCTGAGCAGACATGTCAGACAGATCAGATAGTTTCCCTGCAGACATGTCAGACAGCTTAGGGAGTTCAGCGCAGGCTCCAGCGTAAAGTGGTTCGAGCTGGCAGATAACGCTAGTGTACGGAGTTCCAAAGACATGCTGGTCTGGTAACCCAATCGTTGTTAAGACCTCGCAAACGACCGAAGATCTGTGTCGGAGGTTCTATCGATGCGCTGTAGATGCAGAGGAGGAGGTATGATGGAATAAAGTTGAAATTGTTCATCGAATATTGGTGAAGTATAAATTGTTAAGAATCCTTATGACATGTTAATGCATTCGTAAAGTATAAATTGTTAAGAATTCTTATGATTTGTTTTCATTTGGCAGTTGAAGAATGACATGCATGTATTTAAATGACAGGACAAATGAATTGACGATGACTTGGAAAAGATGAGGAAGAAATTGGCTAAGATACGCCACCGTTTGACTCATGATGAGGAGGAAATTAAAGAGGAAGTTCAGAAGGTTAAAGAGGGCGTGGGGGAGAATTTCCAACGAATAATATTAACTGAGATGAACTTAGTAAATCACTTTCGTGGCCAGATTGATTAAATGGAACTACGTGTGATGAAGAAGACGATGTTAGTGTTCTTGGTTTCTGTAGTTGTTTTAGTAATATGTTTGAAAGCAATTTGATGATCTAGAGACATGTTGTTAGATCTCGGTCGTGATCAATCCAACAGAATTAACCATTAAAACATACCCGTAGCAACTAATATATCTCAGCCGTATAAGACTTATTAGTAAAGGTAAAGCAGCCGTAAAACCTATCCCTAAACGATGTATTTTTATAGCTCAGCCAAACACTAACATGGAACACGCGATAGTTTCAAATGTCAAATCTAACTGCTGAGATGACTTATTACGCAGCAATGATGGCCTACTAGGCAGCTATGATGAACATAGCATGTGGGATATGATGTTTTTTTACGTTACCGATGTAAGAGAACGGTTCGGCACTAAAATCGAGTAAACAAGGAACGCATTATTTTTTGAATTTCACATATAACAACTGAGTTATGTAGTTTTTATTTTCGTCGTATCTAAGGTATAGGACATAATTAAGCCAGAATCAGCAGAATAAAAAACTTTCGTAAACCGTTATTCAGCCTAAAGGAACACACCGATACTTACTTAATGGCTGAGACAATTTTGATTACAAGGATGAGTTTTCAGTCAACATCGATGTTATCCCAGATACACACAATTGGACGAAACTCCACAACGGAGGACCGTTCGCTCATCCTCTTGTGCCGTTGATTATGGTCAATCCAACAGATAAAATTATTACAGTATTTAATTTCTTTTTTATCTTCCTCTTTTTCTTCTCTCTTCCTGTTCTTATTAAACGGAGATGCGTTTTAAAGGGAGATGCGTTTCATACGAATTCCTGTTCTCTTCCTCTTTTTTCTTTTTTCTTCCGCTTCTCTAGACTCTTTCTGTTTACTTTTCTCTAGCCTTCATCTTTGAAATTTTCTGAAGGGCTCTCTCATGGAGTCCGATAATGACATCTCCGCTATTCTGCTCCTGGTCGTCTTTCTGAAGCTTGTCGTCTTGTCATTGTATCCATACCCAGCGATGGTCACTTGACATAGTATCTATACCGACGTGGATTCAATATAGATAGTGACCGTTGGAAGATGAGGAGGCAACTCTAAGCTATATTGGTTACGGAGTCAGGAAAAGAATGTGTTTCCTCTCCCAATTTCATAACTTCATGACATGTTCTCCACTTCCCCGGGACGTCGAGCATCCCCAATCTATCTCCTCTGTTATTAGGCATAAGTGTCGTTGTGTTACCTAAGTGATTGACTTACAAGATTTGCCTTCACCAACGAAAAATATATGTCCTTGCCCGAAGTTCCGAGATCTATGGCCAGAATACTCATCCTCTCGAGGGGGCGTATTAGGGATAAATGTCCCACATGGGTAGAAGGAAGGGATCCTAGCTAATATATAAGGTATATGAGCCAATCCACTCATTGTCAATTGATTTTGCGGTTGCTTTTGCGTTTGTGCCTTTTGTAGATCGTCAGATCGGTCTTCGAGGCTTTTTAATCCGTTGATTGTTCTTAATGGAATATCATTTCTACTGTTTTTGTTTCATTTATCGTAATCAGCCGTATTTACACAGCAACTCAGCCACACAATATGAAGTAAATCACGAGTTCTCACTTTACACATGAGTTTTAAGACAAACTTGACTCACTCGTAACAACTCTTATAATTCAGCTGTTATTTGTGATGTAATATATTTTGATGTAATATAATTATGTTGTAAAATATAGTTCTAATTAAACTTTTCAATTGTAAGTTAGATTAATTCATTATAGATAATAATATGTCTTTAAAATAAACTATTAAATAATAAAGAGAATCTTTAGTTTATTAATATAATAATAAACAAAATAAGAGAAAAAGTGAAATTAAAGACTGAAATAATAATCTTATCCGTTGGATTGATTACGATCAATGGCAACAGAGAAAAAGAAACTAAATATGCTATCCACAACGGATTTACGTAGATAAAGATTACATAACTCAGTCAGGATGTAAATAAAAACTATATAACTCATCCATTAGATAAGAAATTCCCAATTTGAAACTACCGCGTTCCATGTTATCTTGATGCTAGTACCGACCCGTTCTCTTAAATCTGTAACGTTAAAAGACATAATAGCTGTGTGATAAGACATCTTAGCCACGTAATAGGACATCGTAATATTGAAGGCTTATTATACAATGTAGAAATTTGTCTTAAACGGCTTATTTACGATGTAGAAATTTGTATTATACGGCTGATTACGATTCTCACTGATTTAACCAGCTTCTTACGAAGAGATAGAAATGATATTTCATTGAGACAACTCGACATATTACAAAGGCTCAAGGGCCGATCGAACTTAAAGATTGAAATAATCGTATACGTTGGATTGATTACGATCAACAGCTGAGTTATATTTAAATAACATACGGCTGAGTTATAATAATTGTAACGACTAGGTTCTAATAGTCTATTCCACTCATCATGTTACGAAAATAAAATTTTGATGGATGATTTACGGATGCATTCTTCAGGTTATTATTAGTACTAACTAATTACGTTATAACGGCTGATTCATAAGAGTTGTTACGACTGAGTCAACTTTGTCCCAAAACTCAGCCGTAAAGTATAAACTCAACCTTACTATATCTACCTTGGTAAACTATATGCGATATCTGACATGTCTGCTCGGATTCTTGTGATCGTCGATATTGGGAGGAAACGATTTTGGGGGAAAACGATTATGCGTGTTTGATCATTAAACCATCCAAAACAAGCTAGTTTAAACGTCCGATCAACCATTCACCTTGCGGTTGATAGAAATTAACGACATGGCTGATATCTGATTTTCCAGTCGTTTTACGACTGATTTATTAGGGAAAGATTAGCATTCGCGTTGCGCTGTCTTATGTCGTATTTAATGGCTGAATTAATTAGACTTACTGTGTTCGTATGGCGGCTGACTTACTGATTTGCCATGTCATCATTCATGTCATCAGTTCTTATTTGTCATGTCTTAAGTCCATGTTCATCCATAGAAACAGAGGGAGTATTATTTACACTAATCACAATAGTTAAGAACCCCAAAACTATTTTATTAATTTTTCTCTCCATCATATATACTCATCAAGGGGTTCACAAAAGTAAATTAAATAAAATTCATTAATATTTAACTGTTTTTAGTTGATCATGTTTTATTCTATCATGAGTTTGATTTCGATTGGACATCATATTTAAGAGATTTCGAGAGCAACCAAAATATAACCGAAATTTTTCGATTTGGTTTCAAATATTTTGGTTCGGTTTTGATTTGGTCTATACCGAAAAATTAGTAGAAATACATTAAAATAAAAGAAAAATCGAACATTCGGTTTCGGTTTCATTCAAGTATATTCAATTTTTGGATAGTTTAGATAATATGCATTAGAATCAGTTTGGTTCTGGTTCGGTTATTCGATTTTTGGATCCAAAATACCAAAAATCTAGTTTATTTATTCGGTATTATGATATATATATATATATATATATATATCTTTTTGGATATTTGTTTGGTTTTCTTTTATTACCCAAACTGATATCTTCAAACACTAATCATTCGATTTTTGTGTTTTTTCCTCTTCCAATCACAAAGTGGCATGTATGGGTTTTAATACTCTTCTAAAAATTCTTATTTAAGAACCGGTTTTAAAGAGTATTTGGACAACAAAACAAACATTTATAAAAGGTCATAGAAAACAAACATTAAAATAGTCAAATTCTATCATCAAAGCCTTGAGAATTGTTGGACAAGAGAAGAACAATTTCCTCGTGCCAGAAACATTTTAGACATATGGGAGCTTCTTCACTGTCGCCCTCCTCCAACAACGCCCAGTCATCCCCCCAACCATACGCTAACCTTAAATATGCCAACGTCGCGGTGACGGAGGCAGCGTCTCCACATTCGCATTGGCCATGCATGTATACGGATAAGAGCTCCGTCGCAATGTATCCAGTTCTCCAAATCACACGTTCCTTCAACGTCTTCCGCATGACCCGAACCTCAGCAAACGTCTGAGACAGACGCGGTTGCATTAGCCTAGCCAAAAACTCATAACCTTATGTAGTTTGTACCCCACTTGCTGCACAAACAAGTATAATGTCAACAATATACTATGCTCTATGAGAACCTCTATTAGCAGCGCATAGTAACTCATCCACTCCTTTTCTTTGTTTTCCTTCCCTCCTTCTTGCATCAAACCAAAGCTCCCCTCCTTTGCGGTACAACGCTTCTGCATTTTCCATCCATCTAAGTTTCTTCAAAAACCTCTTGTATCGTTCTTCGTTTTTACGGTCTTGAAAGAAAGGATATAATGGAAGAATCTCCAGAGAACATTCCCCTAGAACTGCCTCAGTTTCGAAGTGCGCATTAAACGCCTTATTAACCATACCTAGAGTTAGTGCATCAAGTGCAAAGACTTAAGCGACACGAACACTGATGTCACCGAGAATACCCTCTGGTAAATCCATGAAGTTTGTTGTCATTTTTGTTTCTTCGTTTTTACTCGAGAAGATTTGACGTATGAGTTCATGAGGGGATTAATGGGGAGTATTTAATAGCAGTAGAACGGTGCAAAGGATAATAATCAAACGTCGTAATATGGGAGAACTGGTTCCCTCTCGTAAATTGAAGTCATTTAATAGCTGTAAAACGGTGCAAAGTGTGGAACTCAAACGTCGTATACTCTCATCAATTGAAGTAAGCAGAAAAAAGCGGGAAATAAGTCGTGTCGTCTCTTAAACTTTTAAAAGTTACTTTAATACGGCGGACTTCTTGAACTTTGCAATACGACTGATTATACTGAAACGAACACGACTTTGAACCGAACCCGACTCAAATTTTTTTAAAACCCGAATGGATACTAAATCGATGAACCCGAAAACCCGGAACCCGAATGGATCCAACTCGAAATGGGTGATGTTGAATTTTATTCAACACACTACAGATGGTGCAATGTTGAATGAGGTGGAGGAAAGAGGTGTTGAAATAATTCAACAGCGTTTAATCGGTTATTTTTTATATATTTTTTTGAAACAAATAGATAGATAATGACATGTGGCGTGATATTAGTGGTTGTTGTGATTCTTGAGATTTTTTATCCACCCGAATAATTTGGGCTATATTATCTCATAATAAAATATTATCTCTATTTATAAAAATTATATCAAAATTTTTTACTCTATAAACAGAAACAAACTTGTTTCAATTGATTTGGATAGAGAAAAAATATCAATACTAGATCGTAACAATAACCATTTTTAACACCCATAATTCTACTAATCACCATTTTAACTACCCAAATCCTAGTAAATTTCAATTTCGAAATTAGTCTTCTAATCAGCCTCAAAACATACCAAATTATGGTTTTTTCCCTATCTTCGTGTTTGCAGTTTACTCGTAGACTGGGATCTATCTCGTTTAGAAAACGTCACTCGCACATCTTCTGCTATTCTAGTTCTTCTTATTCTTCTACAGTTTAAAATTCTCTCTTAGGTTTTTTGTTCTTTTAAGGGTTTTAGTTTTGTTGCTACCTGGAATTTCTTTAGACAGTACCAGTATAATATAAGGGATGCGGAAAATCACTGAGTTGTCTAATGAATTGTTGATTAAGATATTATCTTATCTTCCAACAAAAGTTGTTGCATCAACTATGATTTTGTCTGAACAATGGCGGTTTCTTTGGATGTGGTTGCCTAACCTAGAGTCTAGTAATACACATCAATATGAGTTTGAAAGTTTACATTGTTTTCTTATGAAAAACTTGCCATTATATCGAGCTCCTGTTAAAGAAAGATTCAGCCTCCACCTGTTTTGCTTAGATATGGAGCATGAAGATGTCAAAACGTGGGTTCCATTTGCAGTTTCTCTGATGTACGTGAGCTGGATATTTTACATTCTCCTAATAATGGGGGTGATATATTGTCGAGTAGCTTGTATACCTGCAAATCTCTCGTGACCTTGAAACTCCATGGAGTCATTCATATGGATGTTCCTCGTATGTGTTGTCTTCCTTCTCTTAAAACTTTGCGGCTTGAGGATGTGAGTTATGACAATAATGATTCTCTTCAATGGCTTTTATCTAATTGTCCTCTTCTTGAAGATCTATCAGTGTGTGAATTTTCCGATAGGGGAAAGATGATAGTGCGAGTCCCATCTTTACAAAGTTTAGCACTCCGTATAACTTACGACTTGGATGAGTTTGTGATAGATACTCCTTATTTGAAGTATCTGAAACTTGAATTTTCTTGGGAGCATCTGTACACTTTGACGAATATGCTTAGGTTGAAGGAGGCATTTCTCAAATTATCGTTTAACTTGTTTGTTAAAATTATTTGTTCGATTCAATCAGTCAAACGTTTGACATTATGCCTATCATTCCACAATATCTCAGAGGTAATCAACTTGTTCTTTATCAGTTGTAAGTAGTATATAACATTTATAGAATCTTCTGTAAATGATTATAATACTCACTGTGCAGTTTGTGTTTGATGTTGGTTTTGTCTTCAACTAGCTTAAAAATATGAAGCTTTGTACATGCAAGAATGTTCTTGTCTAGTTGCTCAAAGTTTTTCCTAACTTAAGAGAACTAGAGCTCTTTACAATAGATGTAAGATTCTTCGATAACCTACTATGGCTTTTGTTGTTAAAGACAGTAATTCTTATACTTGAACACAGGGCCATCGAAGAACTTATCTGCCACACTAGAATCAACCAAGTACCGTTCCTAAATGTATATTATCGAGTCTAGAAACGTTCAAGTGGTCGGGATACCAAGGAAGCAAGGAAGAGAGAGAGCTTGTGATTTATATTTTACAAAATACTCGTCGTCTAAAGAATCGACTGATTTATAACCTTGTGGAATAACCTTGTCCCATACCTCAGCCACGATGTAAATAAAAAAACTAGATATTTCTTGAAACAACAGTAATATATCTTACTCGGCTGTCATCATAGCCACGTAGCGGGACATTTATTTATTATTTGCGATACTGTTGAGTTATGTTATATCAAATTATAGTGTTAAGGTGTCCCTTATTATAACTACAATTTTACCCACATTATATGCGGGGTGATTTTATAAAATTCTAATTCTTATTTTAATAATTTTTATAATTTAATTTCAGATGTGTGATAACAAAAAAATATTTATATTAATTTAAAACGTCTGATTTACGGAGTAAAATTTTGCCATAATTTTGTCAATAAAAGCTGAGTTTTATGGTTTAAGTTTGACTAAGTTACTCAATATGGTTGGTCAACAAAACTTAATTTCGACTTATACGGTTGACGTCTGGTTTTGTAATGCCTGCATTTCTTTAAACGACTGATCATGATTATTTTCTGTATCGCCTGGTTTTGGCAATAATACGGCTGATTTGCGTATGAAATTAAGGCTAATTTGATATAATATGTCTAATAGGCTGAGTTGGGTTTTAATTATGGTTGTGTATTGAAACAAATAACTAGAAATGATATTTCATTGAAAAAAGTCGACTGCTTACAAAGGCTCGAAGGCCGATCGAACGATCTACATAATGCACAAACGTCAAAATCTCCATCCACCACTCAACTCTAGTTGCAACATCTTAAATGCCTTGCATCTTCTTCTTGCGATAGATCAACCTCCAAATCTGACAAATTAAACTTTCGTTTCTTGACAAAAAGATGTTTTGCTTTCAAGAAACGAAAGCTTCATTTGTTAAATTTCGAGTCCGATATATCGCAAGAAAAGCTGCAAGGCATTTAACGATGACCGCGAAAGTATCTGAATGGATGATAACCTCCTTTGGATGCGGCAAAAACCACCGATGATTGATCTTAGTCGGTGAAGCTTGCCGCTCCAGAACCATCTCTCTACGGCCCGACGGTCACTCTCTTGAAGCTTGCATAAATCACAGTCCTCTACGGGACAAATGACAAAACGGAAGGCTTGAGAGAAAGTCGGAGATGTCATTATCAGACTCTATGAGAAGCCCTTCCGAAGTAGGGCGATAAGCCTAAGAAAAGGCAAGAGAAAGAGTCTTAGGGAAGAAACGGTTCATAATGAGGATTTTGTTTGATTACGACGAAGAAACGCAATTTCATTTAAAGACGAAGAGAAAGAAGACACATAGGAAGAAAAAAAGAAATTAAAGACTGGAACAATCATATCTGTTGGATTAATTATAATCAACGACTGATTACATAGCCTGTTCACGACTGATTTACATGTTAGTCACTTTACTAATAAGGCTGACGTATGGAATAACTCTGTCACATACCTCAGCCACGATGTAAATAAAAACTAGATAACGCAGCCGTTAACTATGAGATTTGAAAGACATCATTTCCCGTGTGATATGACATCATAGCTGCCTAATAAGACGTCATAGCTGCCTAACTCGACATCTCAACATTGAATATTATATTATTTTATGGTATAGGCCGATAGGGTTAAAAAATACTATTTATGGTAATGTGCTAATGTTTTAATATTATTATTTAGAGAATAATGTGCAGTGTGATGATTTACTGTGGTACGATTAAACGAGTATTATCTTTCTTTAATAGCTTACTTATGGTTTAATACACGGCTGAGTAATTCTGGTTTGATCTTAGTATTTGGATTGTTTATCAATTTGATCATAGATATTGTTTAGTCTTTATTCTTTTAATAATTTGATTAATAATAAAATATACGAGTTATTATAACTACGTCTCTAATAGCTGTCATTTAATGAGTTATTATTTAGGTTATTAAAATGTGTTTCAATGTTATGACGACTGAGTTATCAGAGTTGTTACGACTGAGTCATCTTTGTCTCAAAACTCAGCCGTATGATATAAACGGTTAAACGACAGTGTTTCAATTACCCATCTCGGTAAGTAATAAGACCTCATTTTGCTTCGTAATACGACATAATAGTTGTGTGATAAGACATCATAGCCAGGTAGTAGGACATTTATTTATTCTTCAGAGTGAATTACCAATAACACGTTTTAATTAATAGCTATCATTTCATGAGTTATTAATGCTCATACGTACTCTACCTCTGTAAGGTAAGAAGTCATCATAGCCTCGTAATACGACATCTCAACAGTATATTTTATTATTATTATTTAGGTTATTTAAACGAGTTTCAAGTTGTCTCGATATTAATTAATAATAAGACGCTCTCTTTTATAAGCTGAATTATATTTAAATAATATACGGCTCAATTATTTAAATATTTCTTACGGCTCAGTTATTATACTCTTATAGTAATAGTTTATTCCAATCATCATATTACGGCAATAAAATTTTAATGGGTGATTTACGAAAACTAATTTTATGTTATTAGGGCTAACTTACTACATTATAACAGCTGAGTTATTAGAGTTGTTACGACTAAGTCAACTTTGCGTAAGAACTCAGCCGTAAAGAATAACGGCTACACGATACTGTTTTGGGAGAAAACAATTTTTTGTGGGTTTTGAATAGTAAAAATGTAGAGGAAGAAGGAGAATACACTGAGGAATATAGAAAAAGAAACTAAAAACTGGAATTTCATTATACGTTGGATTCATTAGATCAACAGCGACTGAGAAAAATAAATTAAAGATGTTATTCATGGCTGATATACAGTGTATAATTATTGCTTTGATGACGCACTTATGGTTTAATTATGGCTAAGTTAATCTGGACGGGTGATTAACGGATATGAATTTTGTCTTACACGATAGATTTCTGGTTTTAATCGTGATTTGCTTTATAAATTTGGCTGAGTTGTTGGTTATGAACGGCTGAGTCGTTTTGTATTGAAGGAAATATATAGGAAATGATATTTCATTAATACCACTTGAAAGGTTACAAATGATCGAAGGCGGATCGAACGATCTACACAAGGAACAAACGCCAAAGTTCCATCGACGACCCGGATCCAGCTCTTTCCACCAAAATTATATTTCTGTAAAATAATGGAATATCTCTTTCGGGAATATAATGGCTGGTGGATAGAACTGGAACGGAATGGCCGATCAAGCTTTGGCGTTTGTTTCTTTGTAGACCATTCAATCGGAGTGGTACGACTGAGTTCTGGTTAAATGTTGCAAATATAATAATTAATTAAGGCTGCTTTACGTGTTAAAATTTTACTTCAACGGCTCGCTTTTGGTTTAATTGTGGCTAAGGTACTATGCACGGTTGATTAACGGATATTAACGAATCAGAATTTTGAGTTATGAATAAATGGTTGAGTTGTTGTGTATTGAAACAAAGAGATAGAAATGATATTTCCTTGAGAAAACTCGACAGATTACAAAGACTCGAATGCCGATGGAACGATCTAAAAAAAGGAGAAGATACAGTATGTGGGAAAATATGAGGTTGAAGAAAAAGAAGAAGTGGAAACATGAAAGAGATGTCTCTTGAAGGAGTTGCACATGCCAGCAACGTCGGAGATATCCAGAGGAAGAGAAAACCATGGATTGGTCGAGTAAGTTCGTCCCCAATCCATGGCTCGACGATCACCGTTTCCTTACTGTATCCACGTCAGCATAGATACAATAGGAAATGACCGTCGAGTAGCAAAGATACAACGAGAAAACGATATAGTCCGTGAGGAGAATGGCGGAGATGTCATTATAAGACTCCATGAGAAAGCCCTTCAGAAGGTAGAGCGAACATGCAAGATAAAAGAGAAGAGAAATAGTAGAGGGAAGAAACGGTCCAGAACGAGGATTTTGTTTGATTATGACGAAGAAACGCAACTCCTTTTAAAGACGAAGAGGAAGAGAGGGAAGACAAAGAGGGAGAGAAAAAAATAGAAATTAAAGACTGGAATAATCTTATCCGTTGGATTGATTATTCTAACTGCGTTAGAATACATTAGAGATTTGAGTAATAGATGAATATGAATCATCTTATAATCTCCCTTTAAAGACGAAGAGGACTGAGAAGACAAAAAGAGGGATAGAAAAAAGATATTAAAGATTGAAATAATCGTCTCCGTTGGATTGATTACGACCAATGGCTGAGTTATATTTAAATAACATACGGCTGAGTTATGATAGTTGTAACGGCTAGGTTCTAATAGTCTATTCCACTCATCATGTTAGGACAATAAGTTATTAGTACTCTTCAGGTTATTAGTACTAAGTTATTACGTTAAAACGGCTGAGTTATAAGAGTTGTTACGACTATGTCAACTTTTTTCACAAAACTCAGTCGTAAAGTATAAACTCAGCCTTACTGTATCTACCTCGGTAAACTATCTGCGATATCTGACATGTCTGCTCGGTTTCTTATGATCGTCGATATTGGGAGAAAACGATATTGGGAGAAAACGATTTTGGGTGAAAACGATTCTGCGTGTTTGATTTTGTATAGTATGATGATATTGTTCATTTTATGGTTGAAGTTCTATTGGATTGATTACGATCAACGGCAGCAGAGAAGAAATAAATTAAAGATGTTTTCCCATAACTTAACCAAGATGTAAATAAAACTAGATAACTCAGCCCTTAGATATGAAATTCGAAACTACCGTGTTCCATGTAAACTCGATGTAAGTGCCGACCCGTTCTCTTACATGGGTAACGTATAAATAATGACTTTCTCAGGTGATATGACATATCATAGCTGCCTTCTAAGACATTAATAGCTGACTAGTAGGCCATCATAGCTGCGTAATCAGACATCTCAACTTGTAATATTATATTATCATTTACAGTATAGAGTTAATCTTTAAAATATTATTGACGGTATTATGCTAATATTATAGAGAGTATAGGGTTTAGGTGTGCTAATTTACGTAGTATAACTTTACTTCTACAACATACTTAAGTTATAGTTACGACTGACTTATTTTGGTATACTCTTCAACCGTTTGATGGTTTATCATTTTGACAATAGTTGTTGTTTAACAATTCGATCAATTTAATCTCACATGTTGGATTGCTTATCAATTTGATCCTAGTTATTGTCTGGTACGGCTGAATTACTTAGAGTGGTTGATATATTTATGTTGATATGGACAATTACTTCATTTTATGATGATAATTCAGCCTTTATTGGTGATGTAATATATTTTGCTGGTATATATTTATGTTCTAAAATATTAACACATTAACCATATATCGCCTAAATAATATAATATTACAAGTGAGATGCCTCACTACGCATCTATGATGCCCTACTAGGCAGATATGATGGCCTACTAGGCAGCTAAGAACCTCGTTTAAATAACCTAAATAATAATTATAAAATATACAATGTGATGGCGTATTACGAGGCTATGATGACTTATTACCTTACCGAGGTAGATACGTCTGAACATTTATACACGTTATATTACAGCTATTAATATTAGGGTTTCTTAAAATTGAATAAAACGCGGTGAATCCATAAATCCATAAATCAACCGCAGTTAAATCAGATTTCAGCCTTATTGGACAGAATCCTAACGAATTTGGAGAAACTATTATCTTTTTCCGTTAATCAGCGGTATCTAGTAACTTAGTCATAGTAAAATTATTAGTCAGCCTTGTAAGACAAATTTTATCCGTAAATCAGCCCTTAATATTATTATGAGTACTTTTAGAGTTTAATTCACCAGATAAGATTATTGCAGACTTTAATTTATTTTTTTCTCTCTCCCTCTTCATATTCTTCTTTAGAGGGAGTTGCATTTTTCGCCTGAATCGGCGCTTCTCTGGTTTCCCATGGTTGCCTCTCATTGGGCAGCGGATTGTTTCTCTCGCGTGCCTTTTTCTCTTCCTCTCTACCTTATAAATATGTCGAGATATTTTTTGCTCGCTTGTTGCTCTTTCACTTCTTTCTCTAAACACACATGGATATCCATTTTTCGTGATAACTCGATGTCAGCATACGACGTTACTGCTTGTTTTTCGATCGTTCCTTCTACTGCGTCCACTGTTGGCCCATCCGGGTCAACCAACGAGTCGATCCGTACTATGCGCGAACACTGTAAAATCTCCCTGGATGTTGATATCATGCTCCCTGCCCGAGTTTAGAGACCTTGGGACCCTCCCAATGGGTTCTTCTGTCTTTATGAGTCATTTTTTACATGTTGTGGGTTGTGGTTTCCTATCCCTGGCCTGTTTAGTAATTTCTGTCTGCGTCAAAGAATCGCTTTATCTCAAGCCTCGCCCTCGGTGATCCGTCAGATTGTCTNCTATCCCTGGCCTGTTTAGTAATTTCTGCCTGCGTCAAAGAATCGCTTTATCTCAAGCCTCGCCCTCGGTGATCCGTCAGATTGTCTGTTTCCTGGTCCTTGCTGCCGAATATGGGGTCCAAGTTGACTCGGCGGTCTTTGAATCGATGGTTATTACTCACGATCGCCAGTGGCCTCGCGGTTTCCTTTCCTTGGATTCCAAGCCCTGCTTCGACGTGGTCTCTAACATGTGCGGCGAGATGGACGGATGGAGCCGCAACTATTTCTTCGTTCGTGGGGATGATGCTTCGGGGCTAAACCCGCTTTTCCGCCATGTGGTGCGATGGAGTATTCCTTCCTTCGGTTACTCCCTTTTCACTTTTGCACTTACCATCAATTTCTAGTGACTGCCTCCTAGCTCCTCTTCTTTGGTCTTCTAGTTCCTTATTGGTCAGAGACTTTGACGATGTACGACCGAGGAATTATCGATAAAATTCTTGCTCTCAGGGAGCGTTCCTGGTTTGAGCTTTATCAGTCCTACGAAAGACGTATACTCGCCAGACTTGCTCCCGGTACTGACCCCTTTCTACTCTATTCCGTTGGCTTTTAGACTTTTTATAACCACTTTGTTTTTTCAGGCTAGTCAGCCGTCTCCCTCTCTCATTACAACAAGATGGCTAGAGAGGAGTCGCCGGAGCCGAACAAGTCTTTCAAGACTCTCGGGGTTGGAGCCTCGGTGCTCGCCTCGAGTCTTCCCTCGGCTGGTAATTCCGGGCGTCCGGACGAACCTAGCCAGGCCAGTGGATCTAGGTGACGTGATGTCCGTCCTAGGGACGTGGATGTTCTTCCGGTGTCTAAACCCTCCTGCCACCGTTCGGGTACCGCCACAGTTTCTTGATCCGAGACGCGGATTGAACTTTTGGAGGCCGAAGTGTTGCGCTTGATGGGCCTTCTTGTGGCGGAGCGATCTTTGACTCTGCTAAGGATGGAACGATCTTCTCACGCTGGTTCTCAAGTGGCCCTTGCTTCTCTTCAATATGCAGGGACCCAAGTTCCCCCGCATCTCTTGGCGGACCATGAAAGGCAGGTCCGATATCTTGATGGTCGGATCGTTGTAGTTCGTAGATCAGAGAATCTAGATTAATCATAGCTTATCATATATTCAAATTATGTTTAAGCGAGATTATGTCGAGACTCATTGATTTTGTTATTCAACACCTTCCTTTTTACTCTTAACACCTCCATGTCATCAGACAACAGAACACCCACAAATTATAAAGTAAATCACGTGTTTTAACTTTACGGCTGAGTTTTAAGACATATTTGTCTTAGTCGTAACTTCTGTTATAAATTTGCCGTTATAACGTAATAAGTTAAACCATAATAACATAATATTGAAATAAACTATGTGAACCTAGTCGTAACAACTATTATAATAATAAAATACGTTGTTGGGATACCATAAGCCCGTCGTAGAAGGGAAGTTATTCTCCGTTAATAAACACACAAAACACTATGATCTATATAAATATTTAACACATCAACAGAATACCGTAAATAATATTTTAAACAAATAGACGCAGCCGTAATTAAAACATAACTCAGCGGTATAAGAGCCAATTAGATTACATATTTTATCTTTAATAGAAGCCAACCTTTAATTGGCTGTATATATGGGCCAAACCCTATACTACTTAAGTCAGCCATTTAGTGGCTGTATAACTCGACGAAATCTTGATTAGTTGATTAATAGAAGAGATAATGATATTGAGATGTAAGTTGATTACCTTCCCGAGGTAGACTACGACTTAACATTAATAACTCATTAAATGACAGCTATTAATGTGCCTTTAAACCTTATCAATAAATCATTCTGTAGAATACATAATGTCCTACTACATGGCGATGATGTATTATCACAAGTCGTATTACAATGTAGATGATGTCTTATTACTTACCTAGGTAAGTAATTGAAACACTATCATTTACCCGCTTATACTTTACGACTGAGTTTTGATGTATTATGTTGACTGAGTTAACAAATATAACTCAGTCGTTATAACACGAAACGCGGTTAAATAACCTAAATAATAACTCATTAAATGACATCTCGTGTTTAAGAAGGGTGTATGTTGGAAAAAAAGAATGGTGTATAAAAAGGGACCAAGGGTTCGCATCTCTCGATCAGTTACGAAAAAAATGGCGAAACATATTGCAGATAACAACGTCGGCCCATTTTACCGCAGAAACCTACGGCAGATAACCCAACCATCGGATTCATCACCGTATGCATCAACGGCTTCATCGACGGATGTGGAGTTCGAGATTGAAGGGAGTGGTGGAGGAAATGGGTGGGGGAAGAATCAGTTCGTGGAGTTGAATCGGGTGAAGCATCAGAAATCAAGCGTATATTACAAATGCCAAAACATATTCCAGACAACTACGTCGACCAAAATCAACCATATATTACAAATGCTGAAACATATTCTGGACAACCATGTCGACCTAAACTACCGCAGATACCTAACACAAATAATACCACAGTGGAATTCCTCAACGGGGGTGAGTCAAGGGAGCGGTGGAGGAAAAGGGGTGGGGGAAGATTTCGTCAGAGGAGTCGAACCAGGTGAAGCATTAGTTTTCGGTGGCGATGGATGTACATGTATCACAATGTCGTCTGCTACTAGACGGACCTCCAAACCGGATATCCGTAAGAGACTAGAGGGTACAATCAAAATGCTTCAGGACATTCTCAACGAGATTGAAGATTGGTTATATTTAGACTAGAGGGTATTGCTTGTTCTGATGTGTTTTTTTTGCCTTTCTGAACAATGCTTCTGATGTGTTTTTGCCTCCTTCAGATCGGTCGACCCTTTGTAATATTTTTAGTATGTATTTGTTTCAAAACACAAGAAACCTTGGTAAAACAAACAGAACTAAGATATAATTAAGAGAAATAATCTGTAGCCCAAGTGTTCACAAGGGGTGCATAAAGAGTATGAAATAAGAGATTCGTTTCACGGTCACATAAAGATTTCTGACACATCGGATCATTAGGGGGGTCATACGCAACTGCTTCGGTACTCCATTTGTACGCGTCGTCCATCTAATCCCGGTTGCCGTCTGGATCATCACAGTCGCAGTCACCAACATACTCCACCAGGATATTGACGGCCGTACTTACACCTCCATGTAACTTTGGTAGATAGTTAGAAGTGATATCGTCACTCAGTCGCGCCATCTGACACATGGATTATAGCAACCTTGGTTTCATTAACATAGCCAAAATTTTGAAACCTTCGTCTCTTCTTTCGACATCCGAACATACTAGAATATTGCGTAAAGATACCGTGCTTTGATTTGATTTTTCTCTGCAGCAAATTGTAATTGAGCTAGACCTTCATCTGCTCTCTACGTACTTCTACTGTTGAAGTAGGAAGTGATTCCTTCTCTGTAGATTGCATCGAGATTCCCGGCCTAATAAAAATGTGTCATGACAACGACTAAACTCGTAAGCTCTGCACTGTCTCCTATTGCTGGAACAAATTTCAGGGTTCCGAAATGACATACCCTTCGAACGCCTTCAATATTTCAGTGCCTTCTAAACGCTTTGTTTACTTTGTCGAGATATGCACAATCTTTAACACTCGACCTCGCCACGCGGACAGTGATATCCGCCAGAAGTTCGTCTGGAAGACTAGCCAGGGAAGGAGATTTGTTCGCCATAATAGGTGTTGTTGTTTTCTGTATTTATTATAGTTACTTTCATGAAAGCAGTGTAATGTTGTAGAAACAACAAGTACAACTTTGTCGTGTTTATGTTCACTTGTCAGCGGTTAAAGAAACAGTTATAATCTGCAAATCGGCCGTAATGAGTAACACAACCGTTAATAATAATATTGTACCTAACACGTCATATGATTCCTTTTAAAGCAGCCAGTAAACTAAAAATAAATCATAACCCAGCCATATTAAAAATATAAGCCAACCGTTTTAAAATCATAGGGCAGCCGAAGTTTTTTTTGTCAACACAATTAAATAAAATATTAAATATTAAAATAAACGTAAACCTAAACACTATTACCAGTTGAGATGTCTTATCACGAAAATATGTTTCATATTAGGCAGCTACGATGTCATAGGACGAGGGAAATGATGTCTTTTTACGTTACCGATGTAATGATATAACGTGACGACACTAGAATCAGATCAAACATGGAACGCGGTATTTTCGAATTTCATCTTGAACGCTAATATTGTGTTTCCGGAATCTTGAACGCTACGATGTCATATGTCATATCACCTGGTAAATTATGTCTTTTATTACGTTACCGTTGTCCCGCGAGAAAACACCTTCCTCCCAATATCGTTTTATCGCGTAACAAGTTCAAAAAACCCTAAGAGGTACTCTGCCGTAATAAGACAACAAAATCAGCCGTATGAGACTTTATTCTTATCCGTAAATCAGCCGTTACTGATTTATGAGTAGATAGTTTTATTTACTTTTCGGCTGAGTTTATTTTAAACTGAAGGTTGAGTTTATTTTAAACTGAAGGCAGAGTTATGAATTTTTGAAGATATTTAGATTATGCTTGTGTATGTTCCCTATTCGTAACTTGTGCTTGTTCTTTCATTGGTGACGTATCACGTTGATCTAGTGAAGTAGAATATCGGTGTATACGATTCAATCATCGGAGAAGTAACCCCAAAGAGTGAGGAGAGATGTCGAAGTTCATTTAGACCGCTATTGGTAATGAACCCAGCGATGGTGAACGAATTTGTTCCAGAGGACATACGGGGATCCATATTCTTCAAACAGTTTGGGTACTGGAGGAGGTGCAATGAACGACAACACATTCCACAAAACAAATAAAATGGTGATTGTGGGGGTGTATTCGTTGAAATTTCTCGAATGTCTGGCGCTCAGAATACCCCTACATGGGATAAACGATGATAATCTTCAACGCATACGGGTGGGTTTGGTAGCAGAGATATTCGATGTTGGAGTACATGACATAATGACGGCTTTTGGTTAAGTCAGCCGGGTATTGAACTTGTAACTCCACTATGTCGTATACAAAAGCTAGCCGTTTTGTGTCTGAATATAACCCATCAAAACCCTAAACTCTGTTTAGAATATGATATTTTGCTATTTAGCAAAATCATAACTCAGATGGGTCGTTACGATAAGCCCGATACCTAGTGGCCATATGAAGACCATAACTCAACCGTATAAGAAATTGTATCCTATGTAAATCAGGGCCAGAAACTCATAATCAAACCATAAATCAGCGGGGTAATAAAAGATATCCTCTTAAATTCAGGCAAAAAATACCACAAGTTAGCCATATATCACAAATTAGACTAAATCAGCAGTTTGTATTGGGGTTATTTAATGCAATAAATAATAAAATAATATCATATTCTCTAAAGTTCGATGTCTTATTAGGCAGTTATGATCTCATTGTTGGGATTTTTGTTGAACTTATTATTTGTATCTTTGTTGAACTTATTTTAACTTGTTCAAAACACTCTAATGATACCATAACATAAGGTTGACAACCAAAGATAACATAATTTAGTACAACCAAAGAGAGACAACCAAAGATTACATAATTAAGTAAAACAAAAGATAACAAGGATAAGAATTTCATGGACTGGACGGTCCAGCAGTAAGCCACGCGTTGAACTTTGCGATCTCTTTAGCCATAGACTCCACCTTTTCGATCTCTTCAGCCATCGACTCCACCTTCTTCTTTAACATTCCAACTTCCTCTTCAACACTGAATACCCATGGCTGACGAAAGTGGAGCCCATCATCCTGCAGTTTCAAACAATTTTATGTAGTTTGACAAATTTAGTTTCACACAGTTTTACGCAGACATGAATCAAACACAAGAATTACCTCGTACTTCTCGCACGTGAAGTACCTGCTCCCCGGTAAGGTATCAAAATCACGTTTATACTTTGGACGTGGAGAGGCATCTTGCATGATATAACCCCCACATGGACAGATATCTGGAATCCCCCTGATACAGGCTGGGTCACGTGAAACCGCCTTTGGAGATGGATCCGTCGATGGCAGGCTAGTGTGAAGCGGCCTCAACATCCAAAGCTCTCAAACCTACGATCAAATGACGCGAGTTTTGTTATTCGTCGACATAGCTCTCCAAGTATGCATCCGGATCACTTTTCCCATGGATTGGAGGAATCCTTATCTTAAACCCTTCAATGCGGTCATGCCTTGGTTCACAGTGGTAAGGTCTTTGAGATGCTTGACTAGTGTGGTTAGAGGGGTCATCCTCTTCATCATAATGCCTTGGGTAATCATTTATTTGCCTCGGCTCTCTTTGGACCCTTCTTGGTTCTCTTCTTGGTTCACGCGGCTCATACTGATCCTCTTCTTCAAACTGCCTTCTAACATGATCCCACTCCGGTTGCTGTCTAGGATGAGGACCTCGAGGATGTATCCAAGGCCTCATTCTTTGCGGTGCAAGCTCTTCTTCCTCTTCCGGGTATGGTTCTCTAGCTCTCGGCCGTTGGGGAAAATAAGGTTGAGCAGCTGGTGCTTGAGGAGGATTGAGCTCTCTCTTTAACTCTTCAAACATCTCATTGGTGATCCGAATGAGAGTTGCTGTTTGGTCCGGTGGCGGCGGTGCGTTCGGCTGTTCCGCCATGTGCTCGGGTGGAACGATAGGTATAGCGGCTGGTCGGTTTTAGTGAAGCGGCAAAGCAGATCCTAGTCGAGTGAGGTTGCCTTGTGAGGTACGAGTGTGATACTGGTGAGGAGCCGTGATGGGCAAGCTAAGTTCGACACGCCCACTTGCTTCGCACGTATCAAGACCGTGGGATCACCACATACGGCCGTGAGAGCTTTCTCTCAAGCCGCCTTTTCCTACTTTCCTCTTTTGCCCCTTCGCTTTAGGACGAGAATAACTTTTCCTTACACTCTTCCCCGTGGTGCAATGATAAGGGAATGAGTGTCTTGTACGATGTGGTCCCGGCGTGCGTACGCGAGTGAGAGGCACACGCGCGGCCAGCTGGTGCACGGTCAAGGACAGGCGAGAACTCGTGCCTTGCTCTCCTATGACCTGTACAAAACGCCAAAGAACACACAAACTCAGTTTTGGCAAAGCGACTAACGATTCAAACTTAAACTTTTTGAAAACTTTTGTACCAAAACCGATTCAACAAGAAAGATAAGCTTTTTTGGATATGAAACACAACACAACTACACGAAGAACAAAAGAAGACAGATCTGGACTTAACAATGCAAGGATAAACAAAAGCTAAAATCTTTTTGGGTTTTCTCTTAGATATAATGCGGAAATGAACTAAAATGCATAAAAATAAAACTTTCGGTAAAGAGACGAAGACTCCCTGAGTTTAGGTTCAAGAGGCTCCAAGCTGGCTCCTGATACCACTTGATACACGCTGGGTCACGTGAAACCACCCTTGGAGATGGATCCGTCGACGACCGGCTAGTGTGAAGCGGTCTCAACGTCCAAAGCTCTCAAACCTACGATCAAAAGACGCGTGTTTTGTTATTCGTCGACAAAAAATATAAAAAGAAGAACAGTCGAGAGAGATAAGAGAAAGAAAGAGAGATGGTCGAGGGTTTTGAAGTTGGTGTCGTCTGGTACGACCTGTACGGAACGCCGGGCGTACGGAGGAAACTTGAAGCGAGTTTGTCGACCGGTTGAACTCCAAAGGTACCGCCTTTGTTTGGGATTATCTTTGGTGAGAAATGACGAGGTTCAGTCGAGGAGAAACGATGAAAATGTAAGATCTGGTGGATGGTTGTCGAGGAGGGTCGCCGGGTACGTACGGTATAGCCTCGCCGGGCCGTACAAGGGTTACTTGAGAAACTTCCTAGCACAAACGAACTCTGATGGGGTTAAAACTTGGTGGGGTTGATTCATGGGACAAATGATGACGATCGATTGGAACAGAACCGGCGGTCTACGGCGGAGGGTGGAGAACGACGGTGAGGACTCAAAAGGGATGACGGGTAAAATAAGAGAGAAGCAATGATGGAAACAAAAAGAGGGAAACGAGAGGACCACCAAGGGGATGATGAACCCTTGGATACACCTACTGATTTAGGATATGACTCACTTAGATCGCACAAGATATGACATACTCATGCCTGAGCTAACAAGAGAGAACTTCTCGGTTTTTTATTTCAAAATGCTAGCTAAAGGATAAGTTTCTCACAATAAATGTTTAAATACTAACAGAGAAAAGGAAGCCCTAAACATGATGGGCAAAACGCAAAAGGGATAAGGTAAAACGACAAGGCAACAAGAGGAAACAACGGTCATATTGGCTAAGTGTTGAAACGCTTCTTCTTGGCACCTTGAAGGGTTGGTTCATGTGCAATGGGCCTCATTAAAAACCTTGGTGGGAAAACCCATTGGGACAAAACCCACCGAAGGTAAAAGAGTATCCCGAACCATCTCAATGTGGTTTAGTTCCTTGAAGATGAAAGGAGAAAGATGTNAATGTGGTTTAGTTCCTTGAAGATGAAAGGAGAAAGATGTGTGCATCCGGTTCCCTTTCCT
>OVAO01000175.1:0-27153 GCA_900406285.1 Biscutella auriculata
AAACCAGAGAAAATTAAGAATCGGTTTGATTGGTTAGGCTTGTTAAAAGGCTCCACACGTTTATACGCACACGAGCACACACGTGTGAAAGGAAATTACAATGACGACAAGTGTGACCTGTATGAACAGTGAGACTAATAAGTGAGTCCAAAATGGCATGTAAACGGCTCCTTTTCTGACATGTGGAACCCACAATTTCATTCACTTTCTCGATCCCTTCAAATTTTAGCAATGCCAATGGCTATAAAATTGCCAAAACTATTATAGCTCGTCAGGAATCTTTTGACATTTTCGAGGAATAAGAAACATGTTGTGTGGTATATACACAATTATCTTGTTTTCAATCTTCTATGAGTAGTCCAAGAATATTTACAATAATTACACAATTTTTTTTTCAAAGGAAGAGTAGTCCGATGAGATTACTGTTTTTTTATAATAACGAAATAAAAATTATCACAAATTGAAAATTATTGAATAGATTGGAAGTTTAAAATTTTGGAAGAGCGGAACAAGAAAGATATAAACGTTTTTTGTATATGTTTTTTTTTTTAAGTTTGTGTTTTTGTTGTGAAGATTACAAATGAATTCTAAAATCTATATATAGTAGTGAAAAAGATGAAGTTACTATTCACGCATAGTGACAGTGGATTCTAATTCAATATTTAAAACGTGTGTAGTGTAAAATGTTGAAATTGTTTCATTCCTTTTTTTTTTGGTCGGCAAGATGGGTTCCCGCCCTAATCCTCCTCAAGGAAATTGTATCCAATTTCCACCCGCTCTTGTGTCCACCGCGTGGCTCTCTTTGCATGTACGTCGACCATCGTATTCTCTGTGTGGGGTACATATGAAAAGGAAGCCGATTCGAACCCAGTCTGCAGCGAGTTGATATTTTCCAAACTCATCCGGAATAATGGCCAATCACTTGGGTGTCGAAGCATGACGATCACATCGGTAGATCCATGTGGAAGCTCACTCTCCTGATGTCCAAGGCTTGCATTTGGCCCATCGCCCACTCAAGAGCCTCCAATTCGGTTTGTAGAGTTGATTCCAGTCTATCCACGCTCCTTGCCCTGACACGAGAGTCCCCCGCCCTACTCCCCTGGGCATACCATCCCAATCTCGACATCGGTTCGCTCATAGTCCATGCCCCATCCGTGTAACAGATTACGTCCTCCATGTTCGCGTCTCCTGACCCTACAAGGTGGTTGTCACTCTCCCCATAGGCCTCTTTCCAGTTGGTCAATCCAACACACGCTAGTTCCAATATTTTTAATGGGTTCATGCCTATGCCATTAACTACCTTGTCATTCTGAGATTTCCATATGTACCAGCATAGCCATGGGTACACACAAACGTCATAATCGGGGTGAACTCTCCAAAAAAGGTGATCCAGGTTTAAGAATACCGAGTCGCTCAATCCTCCCCGCGAAATGGGGATGTTGGCCAGAGCCCAACAATTTTGGGTCGGTGGATAATGAAACATGACATGGTTGATGGTCTCCTCGTTATATCCACCCACCTGACAACGCTCGTCGCATCGAATCCCCCTCGACCATAGCCGAGAGTTTACCGAGAGGCTCCCAGTAAGCACTTGTCAGAGGAAGTGTTTTATCTTTGCGGGGGACTTAAGCTTCCATATGAATGCAGTGAGAGTGTGTGTGGTAGGTCCCAGACTCTGGTCCACTTGGCCTCCCAACAGACGCATGCTTGTCGCATATCCCAAGCGAACTATATATTTCCCTATTTTCGAAAAGTGCCATATCAACAAGTATGGGGCTACCGGTATGTTGGCCCTAATTCCCATGATCAAAACAATAGCCTCTAGATCCATAATCTCAGAAAATAGTGGAAAGTTCCACGATCCTATCTCCGCATTAATCACTTGGTCGATATGAAGCGAAACAAGTAACTGGTTTCCCATACTTCGTGCGGGCCTCATGCATTCGGATGGGATCCAATGGTCATTCCATACTGATATGGTATGTCCCGACCCACCCGTTTAATGAGTCCAACTTCTACCAGGGGCCGCGTGGAAATGATACTTCTCCATCTATAGGATGGAGAGGTATACCATAAAGGACGCATCGGGTTTCCGTCCCGATAGTATCTTCCCTTAAATGTCCTTACAAATAGTGATTTTGGGTATTCCATTAACCGCCATAACTGCTTGGCTAGTAGTGCCGAATTGAAGTGTTTCAGCTCCCAAAACCCCAAACCCCCTTTGTCCTTGGCCTCAAAAAGTTTCCTCCAGCTTTTCCAATGGATGCCTTGTTTATTCCCCCCTCCTCCCCACAAGAACTGGGTAATAGCGGTTGTGAGCTTCTTCGTAACCGCTTTGGGTAGCCTAAAACAGGACATTACATACGTGGGTAGGGCAGTAGCCACCGCTTTTACCAATATATCACATCCTCCCGTCGACAGGAATTGGCTCGACCAGGTATTTTTCGATGTTGTAGCCTATCCGGTAATTCCCCATGCCCCCTTCAGTCGTGATGCCCGTCATCATCTTGAGTTCCATTCTTTTCCCTTATGGGATGTTGTGGCCAAATTGGATGGAGGACTTGACATAGCTAATTCGTTGTCCCGAGGCCATCTCATAGGTCGAAAGTAGGTTCAAAAGAACCTTGCACTCCTCAATTTTTTTCTTTGTAGAAAAAGAGGATGTCATCCGCGAATAAAAGATGAGTAATATGCCACCGTGATCCTCGTGAGTATATTCCTCCGCTCCGCTTCCTTAATGTTTGATATCAGAACCCTAGTGCATAGAATGAATAAAGAAGGTGCCAAGGGATCTCCCTGTCGCATACCCCTTCATGGGACAATGTCACCTTTTGTTATTTCGTTAATGAGCACCCGATATCGTACAATAGAGATGCAGCGCATCATCCATTCTATCTAGATCTCCGCAAATCCTAGTTTCCTGAGTAGGGACTCCAGAAACCGCCACTTTAGGCTATCATAGACTCCATAAATTTCACCCGGCATTACGGGTTTGTCCTGAGACCATGAAATATTTCTTGGGCAATAAGGATATTGTCGGAGATAATACGTCCCAGAACAAAGGTCGATTGAGTCTTTGAAATCAGTCCCAGAAGAATCTCTTTTAATCTTTGGCAAATGAGCTTGGAGATAATCTTATATCCCACATTACAAAGGCTGATCGGGCGTAGATCCGCCATTCCCTTTGGTCTCTCCTTTTGTGGGATTAGGCAAATATGGGTCTCATTCAGCTGGTTGTCAAACTCCCCCAACTCCAGAAATTCGTTGACCATCCCAATGACGTCCGGTTTCAAAATATCCTAGAACTTTGGGAAGAATAGGCTTGTCATCCTGTCCAGTCCAAGGGCCTTCTCTGAGTGCATAAGAAACAGAGCTTCCTTGATCTCTCCCTCAGCCACGTAAGGGAGACATTCATCTGGTCGGACACCATGCATTTGACATTTGCTAAATTTTCCTCTATCTTCATTGGGTTGAATGTGGAGAACATATCCTCGAAATAGGATGTCGCTACAGCTTCCACCTCGGTGTTTGTTTCTACCCATATTCCCGATGTCGCAAATAATCCTAAAATCCTGGTTTTGGCCCTTCTCTGCTTAGTTAAGGCGTAGAAAAACTTGGAGTTATGATCTCCCTCCTTGAGCCATAGATTCCTACTTTTCTACTTCCATAAAAGCTTATCATCCTGGTATGCCCTCTTCCCTTTCCGCCATATCTGCCATAGTTAATCCCTAGTGCAGGAATCATCCCCCTAGGCGTCGTCCAGTTCTTTTTTTAAGTGTTCCAGATGATATGTTTCCCTTTTCATGTTCTCCTTGCGCAATCTCGCAATTGCACTCCTGCAGTTCTCAATCTTGTCCATAATAGTATCCCCTTTGACAGTCTCGGTCCAGCCTGCTTTTATAACATCCCGTAGCTCTGCTCTTCCCAACCATTGCTTGTCAAACCTGAATGGGGCTTTGTTCATGAATTCCCGCGCTCTCTGAACCGCAAGGCCATGGAAGTCTGCATTAGCCAAAGTCCAATCCAGTTTGCAGCGTACAGTCCTCGTGTTATTGTTCCCTCACCAGGACATCTCATTCCCCATGGATGGGAACTCTGATAACCCACATGTATTTATCAGATCATTGAAAGCTAGGAAGGAACCTTGAGATCTTAGGCGACCTCCCTGTTTTTCCTCATTGCTTCATATATCGTTAAAGTCCCCAATCAGAAACCAAGTGTATTTCGCCTGCACGCAGAGACGCAGAATTCTCTCCTAAACATGTGCCTTGAGATGTGTCATTGGGTCTCCATACACAAATGTTACCGCTATCCTTCGCCGCTACATCAACACCTCCATATCGATAATTCTATTACTCTCGTAACAAATGTCGGCCTTGAGTTGAGAATGGTACAAAATTGCTATACCCCCGCTTGTTCCCACCGGATCAACTGTTTGTATACATTCAAACCCCAATTGAGCCTGTAAATTTTCTAGAATTGCTCTGCTCTGCTTCGTTTCCATTAGAAAATTTATATTTGGCTTTAGTTTCCGCCAAAGCTCGCGTAGATGTCCTATTTTCTCCTGGTTTTCCAGACTTTCTTAACATTCCCCCTTGGATACCAGTGCCACTTGTTGTGTCTTGCGTTATAACGTTTGTTGCCTCGTTAAAAACCTTGCTAGGAAAATCCAGTGGGAAAAACCGTAGTAGGTAAAAAGAATTCAACTGCGCAAGCTCCCCCTCGAACGAACAAGACTATAGATCTTGTCAACTACGTATTCCAATGTTATGGACAAGCTTCTTGAATATGAGGTGTTTAGTGCCTTGTGAAGAGGTCTGGAGCATTGTCGCTTGATCAAACATATCTTACTTCAATCTCTTTGTTCTTCTCAAGTTCTTGAGTATATGAAACGAACTTCGGAATGATAAGTTTGGTTCTGTCGCTTTTGATATATCTTTCCTTCGTTTGAGCAACACATGCAACATTATCTTCGTATAAGATTGTTGACTCTGAATCGACGTGGATTTCACTGCTTGCTCAGATGTGTTTTGATGTGTGTGTATTTTACAAGTTTTACCATTCGGTTTTTGTTTGTTTTGCATTAGATTAGGATGCATTTTAGAGTCATTTAGGATGCATTTTCATTGCATTTCATATTTCAGGTGTGGAGTCGAGTTTAAACCAAAAAGCGGGTCAAAGGGATGCAAAAGAAGTAAAGGTGCAAAAAAGTCAACATTTTCAGAGTTGACCAGAAGCCCACCGGTCTGCACTGACCGGCACACTTGACCGGTGGGCTGTCCCAGAAACTGTCTGTCGAGACCACACCGGTCTGCACTGACCGGCGCACTTGACCGACGAGTTGTCCCAGAAACTGTCTGTCGAGACCACACTGGTCTGCACAGACCGGCGCAGCTGACCGACAGAGGCCCCGACGACACCACTTTATTTTTTCTTTTACCCTTTTATTTGGCCATCTATATAAGGGCCCAAGTACCAAAACCCTAGATAGGTTTTTTATTATGTTTTTATCTTAGTTTCTCTCTAAGTTGCTCTTAAGTTTATCCTTTTTAGATCTAAGTTTTCTCTCTTCTCAAGAACTATATGTAGCTCTTGGATTATCTTTTATTGCAATTGTTTCTTCTTTCATTCATCTCTTTGATTGTTTATTGCTTTTGATTTCTATTCTCTTCTCTTATTTCCTCTCANATTCCCTTCTCTTATTTCCTCTGACAAATCATGTCTAGAAATTATCAAAGTGTTCTAGGCATGAATTGTGAGTAATTCTCATAAGCTTATGGATTAGGGATTAGATATGGTAGAGTTGATTGCTAGAAATGGTTTAGAACTGAATTAGAATAAGTATTCTCAATTTATTCATGAACCTAATGTTAGAATGGGAGTAACTAAGCTAGTCTAGATCTTAGGAGATTTATCGCCCGAAAGGTGTTTGATAGAATTCTTGAACAAGTGAATAGGTTGTTAGTCTTCTTTCCAAGAGATTGTTTAAGTTATTGGCTAATTGTTGTATGAAATTATGCTTAATGTTTTCTATTCATGTTTCATTGCCAAGAGATTTGTGTAATGGCATGTTAGGAAAGAGGCTTCCATCACGAGAGTGAGTTAGTCTATATTCGAAATTCTTAGACATAGGATAACCCAAAAAGAGTTTAGTAAACCGATCTAGCATGAAAACCACTACCAGTATTGATTTCTCTGATCCATATGCTTGCTTTATTTGTTGAATACATTCTCTTCGATCTAGATTATTTTTCTGTTACCTTCTGCTTATTTGCTTTATTTTATTTTGACAAGCAATTTCCTATTCGACTTAGACTAAGTGAATTCTCCATAGTCCTAGGACGTGAATCCCTCCTGAAATGGTTCAACATTTTAAACCCTTCTATACTACATTTGATTAATAAGAGGCAAAAAAATCCTCTTATCATGTTTGCTTATTGATCTTAACCCGCAACGGATAGAGGAGGATTTATTCAATCACATAGTTTGGGCTCCTAGAATATGGCGCCCTCGAATACTTTATCCGAGAGTTATCAGTATTTATCAAATCTGTTCCTATCTAACGGAACGCTATTGGATCGAGCCATACACATTCTCTACTTGCTTCATGGAGTTAATAATTTCAGCATGGCTTATGGAAGTGGCCACAAGCGTTTGTTTCTAGGAGTGTCGAGATATAGCAGTGCCTCTGATCATGAATACATACCTTGTTTGTGATCGGGCTTTGTGTGGATTTGATAAATAACCTACATTTGCATAACCAACCATTTGACCTTTGGAATTGTTAGGATAAAGTAGTCTTAAATCAGTTGTTCCCTGAAGGTAGAGTAAGACATGTTTGATTTCATTTCAATGTCTTCGCATGGGAGATGAACTGAATCCAAGACAATATTTTGTCTGTCCGATATCTTTCATCTCAAATTCCCCTTTCAGATACTCTGATGCCTTTTGGATTTTTCCTTTAGTTTCAATGATATTTAGATCATCAACATATACTGTGTCATGGGCATATAAGATTATTCACATATCCTTCTTTCTTCAAATGATATTTAGATCATCACAAATCTGAATATGGTTTTCTTGATGAAAACACATGGGCATATAAGATTATTCACATATCCTTCTTTCTTCAAATGTTCACTAAGACGATTATACCACATACGTCCATATTGTTTTAACCCATATAATGATCTTTGCAATTTTATTGCAGATAACTCTTTGGGTTTAGAACTTAATGCTTCTGGCATTTTAAATCCATCGGGGATTCTCATATAGATATCAGTACCTAATGATCCATAAAGGTATGTCGTAACGACATCCATGAGACGCATTTCTAGATTCTCAATCATTGTTGGACTCATCAAGAATCTAAATGTGATTCCATCCGTTATGGGAAAATATGTTTCCTCATAATTTATTTCGGGTCTCTGAGAAAAACTTTGGGCTACACGGCAAGCTTTCTATCTCATAATCTCATTTTTTCATTTCATTCAAATACATTTCTTTACTTGAGCGAATCTAGTTCGACTTGTATTGCATCTTTTCATTTGATCTAGTCATGTCTCTTTTTACATTCATATACTGACTTTGACATTCCTCCTTTATTTCCTTTGATACGAGGAATGAGAAAACAACATCACTATCATTCATATCACTTATATTCCATATTCTTTATTATGAATGTAGTTGATAGAGATCTCCTGATTTTCTTCAGGTTCATGATTCTCTTCTTCCAAAAATTTTTTCTATTATATTGGGATTATTCTGCTTTTGAGCTTCTTTTCGTTTTCTAGGATTTTTATCCTTAGACTCACGGGTGTACCACGCTTCATTCGGGTTCTAGACTCACGTGTATCATCTGCTCGCCCACGTTCTTTTGGTACTTCGATATGAGCAGGAGCATTTGCAGCTGATATATGCGATTTAGTTACCGTTTTGGTATCCACAAATGCATCAGGTAGTTGATTTGCTATATTTTGTAAATGCATAATTCATTGAACTTCTAGTTCATATTGTTTGGTAGGAGGATCAAGATGTAACAAAGATGGTACATTCCATTTGATCTATTTTCCTACTTCTTTACTTTCTCCCCCTAGAACCGGAAATACCTTTTCATCGAAATGACAATCGGCAAAGCGGGCCATAAAATGTCACCCGTATGAGGTTCTAGGTATTGTATAATTGATGGGGAATCACAGCCCCCATATACCTTCTCTGTGGTCCCATCTTTGTACGTTGAGGTGGTGTTATAGGCACATATACCGCACAACCAAATATTCTTAGATGAGAAATATTTGGTTATCGACCAAATGTTAACTGTAATGGGGAATATTTATGATATACACTTGGTATTATTTGAATGAATGCTTATGCATGCAATATTGCATATCCCCATACGAAGGTTGGAAGTTTTGATCGCATGATCAATGGTCTTGCAATAAATTGAACTCGTTTAATTAATGATTCTGTCAAGCCATTTTGTGTGTAGACATGAGCTACTGAGTGTTCAACATCAATTCCAGATACTATACAATAATCATTAAGGGCTTGAGATGTGAATTCACCAACATTGTCTAGCCTAACTCTTTTAATAGGATAATCTGAGAACTGCGCTCTTAATTTGATTATTTGAGTTAGGAATCTCCCAAGTGCCACATTGCGAGATGATAATAGACAAACGTGTGATCAACTACTAGATGCGTCAACCAATACCATATAATAATGAAATGGTCCACACGATGGATGTATTGGTCCACATATATCACCTTGAATTCTTTCAAGAAACATTGGTGATTCTTTATCAAATTTTAATGGCGATGGCCTTATGATCAATTTTCCAAGAGAACATGTTGCACATGTCTTTATATTCCTCTGATAAATTTCCTGGATTTTCAGTGAATGACTATGTGAGCTCTCTATGATTTTTCTCATCATTGACGTACCCGGATGACCGAGACGATCATCCCACAATGTGGAATCTTCATGATTTCTTTTGATCACAAGATGTAATTCTATTGCATCTATATAGATATGATGCAATCCAGATGGAAGTTCTGGAAATTTTTCCAATTCAACTTTTTGTCCAGACTTTTCAAAAGTCATGTATATGTATTTCTTTTCATCATGTATCATGCTCTTGAAGGTATATGTCTTTGAAACTTAACAAATTTCTTTTAGAATTCAGAGAATGTAGAGCATTATCAATGGAAAATTTTGTTCCATTTGGAAACATAAAAGTTGTTTTGCCTACTGCTTCAATTAAGTTCGTTGGACTCAATATTGTATTAACAATAATGTCTATGGGTCTCAGAATAGTGTGTGTTGTTCCACTATCTGGAATACAAATTTCTCTAACCCTTTTCTTGGATATTGTTTCATACTGTCATAAATAAGACAATGATTAAAGAAAATGAAATTTATTTTATAAAAATAGAAATACAATAATTATACATCAAGTTTTGTTTTAAAACAACATTATTAAAAACAACTGAAAAACATAATTATACGTGGCTTTAGTTTAGTGACTATTCTATAGTTCACTATAAGCATCTCAACTCTTCACCCACGAGTGGTATCGTCGAAATTGTTACGAAAATCGGAAGCATCGAGGTGTGTTGTTCCCTCGAAACGCTCCAACAGGTTAACTTATTTTTCCTTTCCCTTTCCCTTTCCCTTAAGAAATTCTTTGTATAATCTACAAAGATGGGCGGGAGTTCGACATAGATTGAACCAATGCCCTTTTGAATCACACCGGTAACATAAACTATCACGTTTTAGGGTGATGTTACCATGGATTTCCTTTCCTCAGGCCGGACCCATTTGGAAGATTTCCTTTTCTTGTGGATTATAGAACTTTCCGCGTCTTCGGTATGTCGGCGACCACGACCTTGATAAGATGAGTTACCTCGCTCTGGTTTAATTTCAGTGGCATTCACTTTAGGAAATGCCTTGCTCCTTGTAGGGCGAGAATTGTGGTTTTTGATTAGTAGTTCATTATTCTTTTCTGCTATCATTAGTGCCACAATTAACTCTAAAAACCTTTTGTACCCATAATTCTGAAACTGTTCTTGGAGAACATAATGATTTTTATGGAATGTGAGATATGACTTATTGAGCATTTCTGCTTCGGTGACAGGCTTGCCACAATATTTGAATTGGGCAGCTATTCTCAACCTTGCGGAATTGTAAGTTTTCACTTTTTCAAAAACCAAAAATTTCAAGTTTGTCCATTCATCGAGGGCATGTGGAAGGGTTATCTCCCTTTAATTGTCAAACCTTTCTTTAAAGGCTTTTCACAATTCAGTGGGATCTTTTAGGTGTGCATAATCATGCATCAGATTTTCTTCCAAATGTTTCCTTGTGAAAGTTATCACCTTAGTCTTTTCTTGAGACGAGAACGTATGTATCTCCTTGATAGTGTCGGATAATTTATCTGACGCTAGATGGAGTTCCACATCAGTGGTCCATGCAATGTAATTTGCACCGGTTATTTTTAAAGCTGGAAATTAGAGCTTTTCGGTGTTTGCCATTTTCTAAAACAAAATAATTAATTTTATTAGGATTTTTATTAATTTAAAATGGCCAGTTTATATGAATAATAACAGCGACAATAAAAAGTTACAAAGTACAAATAAGCAAGGCAATATTCATATGAAATTCATCGGCAGAACATTCTCCAACGAAGAAACCGTAGATAGCCAAAAGTATTATACTGAATGCAAAAATTAACATTAAACCAGACATTTTACAAAAGCGAAAACTAAAACGATGTCTTGATGAAAGTTTGAGAGGATTTGAAAATGTAGAATGAGGTAAAATGATTGAAAGATAGATATATTTATAGATTGAAAAAACTATTCCCGACCGTTGAAGTAGTCGTTTGAAAAGGTAAAACAATTGAAGTTTTTTCTTTGTTACCGTTTGAAATCAATCGTAAATATAAATAAATTATCAAATATGAAATTACTGTTTATGAATATATGTATATAGGTGGTATTATCTTCTTTTAACAATGATGAACAAAAGAGTAATAACACAATCATAATATTTGATATATGTAATTTAAGACATCGAATAATTTATAAAGTGGCTCAGCCGACCAATTAATTAAATAATAAAGCGCTAGTGTCGTCCGAGTAAATATCATATAAGGCGGCTTTAGCCACCCGAGTAAATAATACATATGACGGTTTTAGCCGTCTGAGTAAATAATATATAAGGTGGCTTTAGCCGTCCATAACAAAAATATTAGATTATGGTGTATAAAGTAATTATATTATTATAAGAATAAATTTTAACGAGGTGACATACCGCTTAGTATATTAGTATATTATATAGAATACTCGTGCTGATAACGTGTTATAATAATGAAATAAAAGGTACCGCAAGTTGGGAAGTATTGGACGGATTGGAAGTTTGAATCTTCGGAAGAACAGAACAAGAAAGATATAAACATTTTTTCTTATATATGTTTTCTCTGAAAGTTTTGTGTTCTTGTTGTGAAGATTACAATGAATTATAATGTCTATATGTAATAGTGAAAAAGATAAAGTTATTATTCACGCATAATGACAGCGGGCTCCACTTCAATATTTAAACGTGTGTAGTGTAAAATAATTGTTTTCTCCCCTCTTTGAATATATTTTCCTCCTTTTTTATACTTCCATAACAGTTTGACTTTATTTAGATGCCCTACAATTGACACAATAGTTATTGTGGCATTAAAAATCTCACTTAATTTTACCTTTATTTTTAAGATGTAACCATCGTATTATATCAAAGAAACATGTACATAGTTGATACGCTTTACTAGTGTGGTGATATTATAGAAGACTAAGAGATAAGTAAAGGGAAAGGTTTGAATCTCGATTCTTTTGGTAAGTTATCCGTTTGTTGGTTCGAATATCTGTTTATATGTTTGAAAGTATATCCCTTTAACAGTGATAGCCGCTGAATATCTTGAATATAAGGCTTAAGTGAGTGAAAATTTAGTTTTGTGGGCATGAGTGAAGCTTCCCTGAGAAGATCCAGTACTTTTTCTGAATTCGAGAAGATAGAAATATCAGTATAATTTAGAGAAGAGAGATGTTGAACAACATAAAACAACGCTTTTGCCTATACTTTGATCGGCGATGACGTCGGTACTAGGCTACCTCTAGACCAAGCTATAATGTTTCCTCGCAAATCTTTTAAAATCCACACAATTCCAATACAATCTATACTTGAACTCCATGATGCATCTATATGAAAAGTGTACATTTAGTCCAACGGGACTGGCCTTTCTGTCATAGCCGCAGTCTTTGTGTTTGATGCTGATTTGTTCTCTACAAAGACTACATGAACCGGCTGCTTCTCCTCCGTATTAGCCAACATCCAAGCTTGGTGATTAATTATAGCAGTGTTGATAATATGCAGGATTTTTTACCTTTTCCTCTCATACAGTAACACATTTCTATATTTCCAAACATGCCAAAGCAGAAAGGGACATATACTGGGATTATTAGCAGTATGTCTAGAGTTATTAAAAGCTTGAATCATAGTCTCCACGTCTGCAACCGTATCAAAATGATGAGGTAACTGGAGAGGAGTCAATTCCCAGATCTCTTTACTAACTCGACAATGAAAAAGGTAGTGAGTAGTAGTTTTTAATTCCCCACATGTAGGATAATTATCATTTACCTTTAAATGTCTATTTCTGAGATTCTCCATTGTAGGTATTGTGTTATGAATAGCACGCCACATAATAAATTTTATATTTGGGGGGCATTGAGAATCCCACAAAATTTTCATTACTTTTCTTGTGTAGATAGGTCGACTTTGTTGGTAATTTGTATCCATTTCTGATTCAATCTCTCGCTCATTTATGATCTTATATCCACTTTTAACCGTATACACGCTTATCCGAGTACCTCCCCAACAAGGGTAATCTTCTCTGTTAGATTAGGGGAATCTCATGTTTGTAATTTGGCAATATCATTAGTATTCAACAATTGGCCAAGAAAAGGATAATCCCAACAATTGATCTCTTATTCTTACCAATGTTATCTGGCAGACATAAATACTTCCCAAACCCTCCCACCTTTGAATCTTAAAAATATCTTGAATTTGCTGTTTTAGAGAAGGAGGGGTACCTTTGCTGAAGAACAAAGCAATTTTTTGTGGATTTAAACATTGCCCCGACATCCCCATAGATCTGTAGGATGTCCTTTAAGTGCTTATAGTCGTTAGGGGTTGCATTGGAGAACAATATCGAGCCGTCTGCAAAGATAAGATGAGTAAGTACCAGAGCTTTCCTACATATCTTAGTTCTTCTTATATTTCCCAAGCGTTGATGTGATTCTGACCAGCTCAGAAGAGGAAGAACATGAGCTCGTGGGAACGATCACACGTGTCAGAGCTAGGGAGTTGGATAAGGAAGCTCAGACGCTCAAAAGCATAGGAGATATTGATCCAGAGGAGGCTGAAGCTCGTGCATTCGACGTTTCAAACTTCAATACTGAAGAACCCGGTAATGATCACTAGGTAGCTAAGTGATGGTTATGTACTCTTTTCCTTAGCTGAGGATTTTGGAAGGTAGAAGGATTTTGCAAAGTTTTTAACGAGACAGAATCATCATTACATCGAGCTGCCTATGATTGTTACTTGGGAGAGTACTGAATCATTCTGATTCTAGTACATAGGCGTGTGGGCCTTTATTGGGCTGTAATGTCTTGTTGTTTTATTTCAGACTTAAAACTACTTGTTGTTTAGTTTGCAAAGCCTTGTTGTTTTTGGGCTTTTTGGGCTTTCTTTTTTCCCTTTAAATAAGGTTAGCCCTATACTTGTTTTGGCAGCCAATAATTTTGTGAAAAAAAACCTGAGTATTATTTTGAGAGCATCGTTAAACTCTCTGTCTTGGTTCAGAACTGAATACAAGAGTTATTTCTATCCATCTTTGTCAACATTCACCTTGATTGAGAGAATAATCCATCCTCCATCTCTATTGCTACTCCACGCCATCATCTCCATAGTTTTCACAGATCGGTTTGCCTTTGCTTCAGATTCATTCCTAGGATTGCATCATGTGGTATCAGAGCCAACTATGAATCAAAGGCTAAGAAAATCCCTCTATCTCTACTCTCTATAATCTGATCGGTTAGGATTAGTTTTGCTGATTAAATTGCTAGCTTGTTGATCGATTAGTTTTGTTGTTTGCTGCATATTGTTTTGATCTGATCATTTGTTTGCTTTGTTTGTTGCAGGTGTATTAGAGTTAGATTAGTTCTGATAGTTTTGTGTCTGCTGCATCACGTGTTAGGTTAGTATTAGTTAGGTGCATAGGCGAATTAGGATTGAGGTTAGTGCTGCATATCTTATGTTAATTGTGTGCTTGTTGTGTGTTTAGATATTGTGCGATTAGGGTTATATAATTATATCATTATTAAGTTGTTGTGTCGTGCATCAAAGTTAGATTAGAGTCAGTTCTGATTAGTGTGTGCGTGATTGTGTTTTTGGTTTACTAGAGCTAATCTGATTTTTGGTTTAATTTAAATTGGATTTTTGGTTCGATTTGATTTAAAAATATAATCTGATTTTTCTGGTTTGGGAATTTAAATTTTGAAAATTTTAATTTCGAATTCGGATTTTAATTTGGATTTGAATTTTGACTTTCCAATTTTGAAAATTTCCGGTTTGATTTTCCTTTTTGATTCGGGTTTTCGGTTTTAGAAAGTTTCCCTTTTTAATTTGGTTTCCTGTTTTAGAAAGTTACTATTTTTAGAAAGTTTTCATTTTTAGAAAGTTACCATTTTTAGAAAGTTTCCTTATTTGGAAAGTTTTCTTTCGGGTTTTTTTTTTGATAATTGCTCGGTTTATGATACTTGTTGTGACTAGTGATATTATCTAGAGCTCTTTGACTCTGCGGTTTTGTTGTTCTATTTCAGGTACTATTGAGCTTTCAGCTCAAGCCATTGAAGTCGTGATTCGGCTAGTGGCTCAGAAAATCAGCGAAAGAAAGCAGTGTCTTGCGTCTCAATTAAAACAACAATTCCAAGACAACGCAAAAGCTTTAGAAAATCAGATGGATAAGATGTTGACGATGCGTGCAAAAGAAGTTGAGCAAAGACTTCACCAACTGAAGAGCAAGAACAAGAGATAAAGAAAGCAACAGAGATCCATATGAATTGTTTCGCGATGGCTGGAAAATCAGAAGGTTTTGCTAAAAGAAGTTGATCATAAAGAGGATTCCAAAGACCGCAGAAAGAAGGTCTCATTCAAGGGACATGAAGCAATCCAACAAAGTGAATATGAGAGCTTTACCTTTGAGGATCCAACCTCCTTAGAATTTTTTTTCCAAGTAATCAACAGAGAGAAACAAGTTGTTGCTGCCAAGGAAGATCATGAAATCGAAAGAATTGAATATGAGAGCTTCACCCTTGTGGATTCTACGATTGCAGGACCGAATGAAGATCAAATCAGTTTGGTTAAGCAAAAAGAAGATGCAATCAGCTTGGTTAAGCAACAAAAAGATGCAATCAACTTGGTTATTGAGCAAGAAGAGCATAAGCAGAACCGAACATGAAGTTTGAGTAGTGAACAAGGGGAGAACACAATAGCAACACTTGATCCAGAAGCTGATAGATTGACAGGTGCGGCTTGTAAACGTCAAATACGGAGGAATATCAATCATTGGCGTAAAACGAAGACTTGTATCACCTTGTACACTCAAAGAGGAACATTTCAAGCTATAGATCGTTTTAATACGAGTTCTGAGTTGAACACAATCAAGGTTCGAAGTTCAGTTACTTCAGCTTGCTGTTTCGGAGGTTATGTGTAAGTAGATCACCTCAGACGCTTATATGGAGACCTGTGGATAATCTAAGAGACTCTAAAGCTACCCTTGGATATGCTACTCATGTTTTTGATCCTCTGATCCATATAAAGAGATGGTTCCAAGTCTTTCCCATCAGCGTTAAGGCGCCCCTTTGGATGACACCATGGCACCTCCCAGGTTTCTAGACCTGAAGTATCTGCAAAAGTATCACTTCCTGCTTGGAGAGACCCCCACAAGTAGCTTCATCTACTCGTTTCATAAGGTTTCAAGTGATTTGGCCCACGTCCTTCTCCCCAATAGCCAACTCACAGACCTGAGTGTATTGGCTGATGTGGAGTTCGACATTGCTGAGGGAGATCTATTTGATCCCAACGGTCCGGTCACCTACATGCATGCTGGCTCTAAGGCAACTAGAAGACGAAGGAGAGTGGTTCGGGATGCGGATTTTGAGCCACACTACGAGCCAGCGCCTGAGCCCGAGCTAGACATTCAGGACAATTCAGGGCACATATATGGGAGTTCTAGATACTATGCTATGCCGCCTACCATGCCTATAGAGCCAGGTTTGATGAGAGAGATGGTTGCTGACAGTAGGAGGAAATGCCGATGGATTAGGTATCTCGATATTGCTCTGAGGAAGGCGATTGGTAAGATAAAGAAGACCAAGGCAAGGTTGAGAAAAAGCAAGGAGGAAAGGAGGAAGAGTGAGGAGTAGTTTCAGCATCAGTTGGACATGCAGAGGCAGAGCTCTGAGAGGATGTATGTTGTATATGAGGACAGGTTCAAGAGGTTGACAAAGTTCGTCAAGAGTAGGACTAGCACCTCGGCGAGCTGCGCAGCTGAGGGATCCACGAGATGCATCGAGCCCACTTTCACCTATCAGAGGAGGTCCACAGCGCTCTAGATGACGGTCGGGCGAGAGAGCTAGCAGACCCATCTAGATCATCCACCTATGTTCCACGAGAGAGGGACCCCATAACATCACCACCTCCATATGACTCAGATAACGAGTTCCCCGAGTACCCCTCAGAGGAGGAGTTTGACCCCACTGGTCGTTGGATGTAGGTATATCTTGTCTTTCTATGTCACCTTTTATGCTTCATGAACTTGTTTCATTTCTTATCTTTTAATTTATTTGAGGCTCTCTTCTAGGCTTAGACAAACACAGGGACTGTGCTGTTTAAGTTTGGGGGAGAAGCCACATTTGAACTAACGACCTTGTTATTATGTCTTATCACTTTTTCCTATTTTCATTCGGGTTTCAGTGTCTAGTTGCATTGCATTTTAGTCTAGGATTGTGACTCATTTATATTGCATTCATTCGTGTTTTCAAGAAAGATCTTAAGCGTTTTAACTCCCGATCATCGATTTGCTTAGTTTTTTTGAAAAGTCCTGAAGTCCATAGCTTTATACCCTGTTGTATAAAAAGCTAATACCTTGGTCGTGAAGCCCAGTTGCTTAGATTGCTTTCAATTTTATATGAGTCTTAATCTGAACTTCAATTAACATGATCTTTTGTTTCACTTGAATCTCATGGATTTTCTTGTTTAAGCACAGGTTTAAGCAGCTTAGCCGAAACTCTCTTGGCTCAACTCGGTTATCCTAATCTTAAGGATAATGCCTCTCGCCTGAAGCACCCCAGCTCCTACACTTGTGAGTTCTCATTTGCTCTATATTCCTTTTTAGTGATTGATGGTTTTGCAAAAACCTGTAAGTATAGAGAGCGACAATGTAGAACATCTATTCGGGTAGCTAGGAAGAATAGGCCTTGGAACTGAATTGAAAAACCTTGATTAACTCTAGGACTCGATTTATTCTTGTCATGGGTAGCCTAGGCTTGATTTTAGATGGGATATTCGCTTGAAAGAAAGAGAAAGAGTGTAGAACAAAAGGGATGAAAAGAAACCCAAGAAAGAAAAGAAGAAAAACCTTAAGAGATGTATAGAAGAATGAAATATGTTGCTAGATTCTAAGTAAAATAGAAAGAAGGAAAAATGGGCATTATTCAAAAGGAAAAGAAAGGCCATAAAAAGAGAGAGATAATAATAAGGAGAAGAGTCTAGCAACAAAGAAAAAGAAAGAAAAATGAAGAATCTCTTGAGGTAGCATAATATTGGAAAAGAGTTTAAAAGAAAAAAAAAAATATAGGACGGGGTAGACTTATGTGCAATTGGTTGAGCATGAATGGATGTTCGAATTTGTATGCCTCATTGCTCTTTGTCTTACTCGATTTTGCTATAACCCCTTCACTCCGCGAGAGAAACCAAATTAGGATCAACCCTCATGCCATAGTGGAACCTTCTTTTTTACATTGGAGTCCCCTTCTTACCGAACCGATTGAGAACCTTGTGTTTACATTTGATCATGTTTCACTCCAGCTTAATTTGAATGTTAGGAAAGCATGATAGGTCTAGATAGGTGAATCGCTTTGGTCTGGTAATAACAATGGACAGTGATATTGCTCGGATGATGGGACGAGTAGTTATGCTAAGTTTAAAACGCTCTCATCGGTGACTTTTGGTAGATGAGTTCTTGTATTTCAAACCTCGACCTTAAGTTTAGAATTTGTTTGCTTGAGGGCAACCAAAATCTAAGTTTGGGGGAGTTGATGTGTGTGTATTTTACCGGTTTTACCATTCGGTTTTCATTCGTTTTACATTAGTTTAGGATGTATTTTATAGTCTTTAGGTTGCATTTGCATAGTTTCTACCATTTCAGGTGCAAAGAGGACAAAAGATAAGAACTGAGCAATCTGAAGCGTTTTAGGAGCAAAAAGTGACTAAGTCCTGGAAAAATACAATCACCGGTCAGACCAGACCGGTGGAGCACAAACAAGAGAGTCAGAGAGAAGACCGCCGGTCTAGTGCGCCGGTATGCACTGACCGGCGAGGCACAACCAGACCCGACATGAAGAACGCCACCAGTCACGTGCGCCAGTGAGCACAGACCGGCGAATCCCCACCAGGAGTAGACGACGATAGACCTCCATTCACGTGCGCCGGTCTACACTGACTGGTGTGGGCCCCCGAAGAACATAATTCCGCATAATATTCCTTTTACTTGAGAAAAATTTGGTCCAAACCAAGAACTAAAACCCAAAGTAGCTTTTTATCACAGTCTTTTCTTTCCAGTTTTTCTCTTAATTTGTTCTATCTAAATTTATTGTATTGGATTACTTGATTATTTTGATTACTTCCATTGCAATTTCATTTTTGATCTTGCTTTCCAAGTATTCATTTATGTTTTCTATCCCTCACACCATGAACAAAAACTTTACAGGTGTTCTGTTCATGATGTGTGAGTAGTCTCTTTAGCTTATGGATTAGGATAGATCTGGGTAGACCTAGAACTCTTTTGATGTTTAGGGCTGAATTGAATAGGTCTTCTTCAAGATTATCGCACTTAATGCTTAGATTTGACTGATCACCTATCTATGAACCTAGGGAATTTCATGCCCGAAAGGTGTTCGATGAAATTCCTCAACCAAATAACCTTGATGTTTATTAGTTATTTCCAAGATATTGTTTTAGGATTGATAGATTGTTGCATAGGATTGTACTCATTGCTTCTTAATTATGTGATTAACCAAGAGATTGTGTGGTTGCATGCTTAGGAAAGGGGTTTCTGTCACGAGAGTGAATTAACCTAGAATTGACATCCTTAGACATAAGACTACCTAGAGTGTGAAAGTAAACATCATTAGTAATCAATTATCTACCCATTCAATGCCTTGATCCAAATGTTTGCCTTAATTATCGCATCTATACATTTTCTCATTGTCGTTGACTTTTAGTTGATTTCTTTATCGGCTTTACTTTCAGTTTATTTGTTTGATTAGGATTGTTAGTGACAGACATACCCTATCGATTTCACTTAGACTTAGCAAACCCAAATTAGAGCTAGTTCGCTATTACATCCTAGGATTGGTTCGACAACTCTACTCCCTACTATATCTACGTTGATAAACCCTTACAACCACCAGAGCAAAAGAAATCAATATAACAAAATGTTTATAACTGATTAGCTCAGAAGAGGAAGAACATGAGCTCGTGGGAAGGATCACACGTGTCAGAGCTAGGGAGTTGGAGGAAGCTCAGACGTTCAAAAGCATAGGAGAGATCGATCCAGAGGAGGCTGGAGCTCGTGCATTCGACGTTTCAAGCTTCAATACTGAAGAACCTGGTAATGATCACTAGGTAGCTAAATGATGGCTCTGTACTCTTTTCCTTATCTGAGGATTTTGGAAGGTAGGAGGTTCTTCGGCAAGGTTTTTAACGAGGCAGAATCATCAGTACATCGAGCTGCCTAGGATTGTTACTTGGGAGAGTACTGAATCATTCTGATTCTAGTACATAGGCGTGTGGGCCTTTATAGCGCTTTAATACCTTGTTGTTTTTTTCAGACTTAAAACTACTTGTTGTTTAGTTTGCAAACCCTTGTTGTTTTTGGGCTTTCTTTTTTTCTTTTAAATATGGCTAGCCCTAGACTTGTTTTGGCAGCCAAGAATTTTGTGAAAAAAAACCTGTGTTATTTTGAGAGCATCGTTGAACTCTTTGTCTTGGTTCAAAACTGAATCACGTTTCTCTTACAATCCAGATCTGATTACAAGAGTTATTTCTATCCATCTCTGTCAACATTCACCTTGATTTAGAGAAGAATCCTTCCTCCATCTCTACTGCTACTCCACGCCATCATCTCCATAGTTTTCACATATCGGTTTGCCTTTGCTTCAGATTCACTCCTAGGACCGCATCAAGCGCTAATGGTGATTTAGAAGACTTGTGAGACCCTCTATACAAAGTATATAAATATAAATTGACAGAGGGTCTCCTTGTCTAATCCCTCTAGAAGGTTGAATATATCTTGTAGGTTTCCCTTTAATTAAAACTGAAAAACAGACAATTTTTATACAAGCAGATATTCACCTTTTCCAATTTTCACAGAAACCCAACTTAACCATTATATTTTCTATAAACGACCATTCAAGCTTGTCAAAGGCTTTACTTATATCCAACTCCATGGCTAAACTGTGAGTTTTTTGTATTTTTGGTTTGGAGGGAGTGCATAACTTTATGTGCTAACAGAATATTATCAGAAATATGTCGCTGAGGGACATATGCAGATTGCTCATCAGAGATAATCTGAGGCATCCATGTTGTCAGCCTATTATTAAGACCTTTGAAATGATTCTATAAGAAATATTATAGAGGCTTATAGGTCTATAGTTTATCATACTTTGGGAATGCTTGATCTTAGGGATTAAGGCTAAGCACGTTGAGTTTATATTAGGAAATATGTAAGAAGAAGTGAAAAAGTTCTTAATAGTTTCACACAGACTTGTTTTAATAAAATTATGGTGCTTATGGTAGAAGGTTGATGTTAAGCCATCAAGTCCTGGTGATTTATCAGGATTCATATCAAAATCTGCTTTCTGAATCTCTTCCTCGGATATTGGCCTAGTAAGGTATGAATTCATAGCACTAGTGACCAATGGTATAATGTTTTTCAGAAAATTAGTGTTCCGAGTGTGGCTTCCATAAGTAGTTGTATAAATTTTTTGGAAGTAATCTACAACTACTTTGGAGATACCTTTTATAGATGTGTGGGTTTTTTCCATAGTCGTTCTTGAGAAAGGAGATACGGTTCTAAATCTGTTTCTGGGAGTTTTTTGGCGTGACAATAAGCTGAGTTCCTATCTCTCGCTTTCAACCAGAGAGTTCGACTTATGTCTCTCCACATCCCCTCTTCCTCTCTATACACTCGCTGCAACTTTGCCTTCATTTCATAGACCTGGTCATAATCAAAGGTTTCTTGGTTAGTAATCTCCTTAAGTCGAGCCTTAAGGACATTAACCTCACTCCTATAGACAGAAGTGTTTCAGTTGCTCCAATCCTTTAACTGAGCTACTGTACTGGTAATCGTATGATGGAGAGTCTCAATATTTGGTCTTACTCTGAGGGACTTGAAACTTTTGAGAGATACGGTATTTCACTTCAGGAGACTTACTCCATCTGGACTGGTAGCGAAAAAGAGGTCTTGTCCTTTCAATGTTTCCTATCAGGCTACACATAACCGACTTGTGATCTGAAGCAATACTATCAAGTATCTCTGCTGACTCATAAGGGTAGCAATTGAACCAATTTCGGGTAGCCATGAATCGATCAAGCTTCTACCAAACAATGTGATTATATCTCTTCCCCATCCACGTTATGTAATAATATTATGAAGTCTTGAGCTTTTTTGGGGTGCCTTTCTTTTTCTAATACTTGTATTTGATCACATTGAAATCTCCAAACACCATCTTAGATGTGACGTCATTACGAATATCTGAAAGCATATGAACCCATAACCTTTGCCTTGAACTTTTCTCCGCTGGTCCATAGATAAATGAAATAACAAAAGATGAAGGGATCGATTCCATTAGAAGGTCAATCCTATTACTATTACTTGTCATGATATGTACATTGACAGAGCTACACCAAAAAACAGTCAAACCTCCTCTTCTGTAAAAAAGGGAAACCAAAAACTGGTTGTCATAATCAAACAAACTACACACTTTATTCATATTATCTACTCTATCCATAGTCTCTGAAAAAAATACTATCTCGCTTAATTTTAATAAACGATTCAAATTGTAAAAGAGAAGAACTCATATTTTAATAATATACATAATGTTTTGTATAATTATTGATTTAAAATACTATTGAGACTATATTTTATAAAAAGTATGTAAGTTTTATTATTTTATTATGTAACCGACTCTTTTCTTTATTTTGGAACAAATAAGTTTTATTATATTTATTTTTGTTAATTTATCAAATATTAATTTATAAAATTTTACTAAATAAAAAAAATATTCTCTATTGTGAAATTACCAATTCAAATCGACTATAAATTTATCAGGCAACATAATTTTATTTTTATAATGCATGAAATGCGCATATTATCTTATAAAAATTACTATGTAAACTACAAAAATTGTATCTTGATTACCGTTTAAAATTGAAATTATTTGGATTTACTTAAGTTTTTACCGTAAAAATTTCCAGAATCATATTTATTCGATAAATAACAGTTATTTATTCAATACATTATTCTAGTTTTTCTCTTGTTTTAGATTCTAGATACCATACGCAATAAATAAATATAAGGATCAAGTGATCCTTGTTAAATTCTACAAATTCTAATAACAAAAAATAATCAAAGTAAATTAGATTCATTAAAACAAGAGTTGATGGTCTAGTGTCTAGTACTCTATGTTATTCCGAGCAAGAATGGAATTCAAACCTCTAAGGTGAAGGTTAAAAATGTGGTCATGTAACCACTAAACTAAATGACAAAAAAAATTAGATTCATTACTTAAGTTTTATTACATTGAAATAATATTTAATCTTGATTATCGTGATTCCCTAAAAAAGTTTCCTAAATCCACCACTGCATACCACCAACCAACATATTCCTTATGCCTTGCATATACCAATAACTCATCTTCAAGAACTATTTTCACTCCTTTTTTGTGGTAAATGTTAATTTTTTTTTACCATATTTTTGTTTTTGAACAGAAATACAGAGATACAAGGGAATAGAAAATATCATTAATACATAAATTAATCTAAATTGATGCCTAATTCTGAAGCAAAAAAACAACTGCAAGGCCCAAAATGAACCCAAAAGCTAGAACCATAAACCTTAAAATCTCATAGGCCCATAAAAGCACAAAAGATCCGAAAGGCCCAAAGAACCCTAAATGTCCTAGGCCAACGAACCCACCCTAATCCTAATCGAAGAAGACGACACCGCCTTTAACTGCCGGACCCGCCGCGACACAAGACGGTGAATCGGTCACCGTTGTTGCAGCTTATACCATGCAAACTCGAAAGAAACAAGACTTTAGGAGACTCACGCCACCGTTGAAGAAGCCTCTCCGCCACCTCACGAAGTGGACTCCTCTAGGTCAGACGACATAGGAGAAAAACTACATACCGAAAGCCCGAACCGTCGTCGGACAAGAGAGATATGCTCCGACAAAAGTTTAGCCGACCACCAGCAACCGCCTAGCCGCGCCTAACACCAAACTGTTCGGAGAAGACGACTCTAGAAGACAGAGAGGGGTGAGGGGGACCCCACGAGAAGCCGGCAACTAGAGGAAGGGGAAAAGAGGGATATACCTCGGCTTCAGTGGAGATCCCTACGAGCGCCAGGACCGGAAAAGTCGAGGCCTATCAGGCCACATGCATAACCGAAACACGATGCTTCCCCGCATGTGACACACCGTTGCCGAGAATGGAGAACATGGTCGAGAGTTTGAAGTTTGGATCGAGAAAGATCGACACCAGAAAACCTACAACACTACACGCGAATATACCAAACGACTGGGAACATAGTCCTCCTCTCTAATCATTCTAATCTTCCAAAATCTTATATTTAAAGATCTAAGATTAAAAAAGATAAATGATCAGAGAAAATATTTTCATTCTTCATTACTAAAAGACGAAGAATAAAGTAATTTATTTCTTTAAAAACTAATTTCTATGAACTTGTAGTCTTCAAGTTCTATTGTTGGGAATCACCAGTATCACCATTTCGGATTTCATTATTGTGATCATCATTACTCTAAGCACCATGTTCTTATGTTTCCAGTATCACATTTTTTTTTTTGTGTTGAACTTTAAATTGCTTTCCCTTGCAGCAAACTTTACACAAACTCAATCTTGTCCTCTTTGTATATCTTATCCATTATATAAGGAAACTTTATCTTACAAAAAGTTCTCGTCGTGTTTCAACGTTTGTGTCTCAAACTACAGTGTCACATATTGGTATAAACAAATGGGAAGTGATAAAAATATATGTTTCGAATTTAACAAAACATTTTATTATTATTTTGTGGTTTTACTGTTATTTTTTTAATCAAAATACATTTAAAAACACTATTTCAATCAATTTTTCTTATCAAATTGTCTTATTTCAAAAAAAAAATGTTTAATAAAAAATGCAAATCATATTTCAACATATTGGAAATTAAATCTATTTTTTGTATAGTTATTTACAATTATTTTTAAAGATATACCCTAAACTAACGCATAATTAAATTTTATACAATGACAAAAAAACATTATACTTAATAACTACACTCATTCTCTAATGTTCTATAAATAACACTTAGTTATAGTTTATGGTATAGAGTTTTAAAGCTTATATTTTAGTTTTTAGGAGTTAAAAAATTTAAGGTTTTAGTAGTTAGAACTTAATATTTAGTGGTTAGAGTTAGTGTTTAGGGGTTATGGATTAGATTAATAAGAGCAATTTAGTCATTTTTCAATTAAATTGTGTTATTACTAGAAATGTGTTTCCTTATATGTTATTTGTGTCTATAAAAGTTATTTTGTGTTATTTTAGAGAATTGTTCTTATGGTTGTTCTTGTTGTTTATCTCTCAATTAAACCCAATTATTTACCTAATTTCAAAATCCCGCTTTTAAATAAGTAGTTAAAATATTCTAACAAATGAAAAAAATAATTATAATGTTTTTTTGTGTTTTGAAAGTTATGTTTATTTGGTAGATAATAATAGTTCATACAAATAAGAGATATTTTAAAACCTTAATTTTTTTATTGTGGATAATAGTCTACAAAACTACTAAGATTTTGTAAAACATTAAAATTTTTGTACTTTGGAAAATTATGCTAATTTGTTAGTTAATAGTCTACAATAACTGAGAGATTTGGTAAAAAACTAAAAACAAATATTTTGAGAAATTTTGTTGCTTTGGTAGATAATAAGTTAACACATATTTAGAAATTTTCTAAAAATCTAGATTTTTTTTGTTTGCTAAATCATGCTTATTTAGTCGATATGTGCATAAAATTGAGAGTTTTTGTAAAGAGCTATAATTTTATAATTTGGAAAATTATATTGATTTTTTGGATACTAGTCCAAAACTAAGAGATTTGGTAAAACCCTTGAATTTTTATTTTGAGAAATTATGGTGATTTTGTTGATAATAGTAAACAAAAGTAAGAGATTTCGTAAATCGCAAGAATTTTTATTTCAAAAGATTAGGCTAATTTGTTAGATAAGTCAACAAATCTTGAGAGATTTTTTAAAAAGCTAAAAAGTTAATTTGGAGAATGTGTTTAAAAAGCCAAAAAACCAAAAAGTTAATTTAAAAAGCCAAAAAGTTAATAGTCCATGAAAATCGAGAGAATTTGTAAAACGCTAGATTTTGTATCTAGGAAAACTATGTTTATTTGCTCGATAATACTCTATAAAAACTAAGATATCAAACCAATCTAAGAATGAAAGAAAAAGTTACCAAAATCTAAGAGAATCTAGAGAAGTTCCATGTCAGAAAAATCAAACTATTATTATTCTTAGGGGTGGACGCTCGGTTATTCGGTTGGATTCGATGTTCGGAATTTTTGGTTTCTAAAAATGTTTCTATTCTGTAAAAGAATATACATTGATTTGGTTTGGGTTATTCAAGTTTTAGCTTTTTTTATAAAAAAAAATAAAATATATTTTACTATATATCTAATTAAAATATATAAACTTACTTAATGTTGTTTGACCATTCAAGTAATTAGATTTTTGTTTTGATTCGATATATTTTGAGAAATTTGGTATAAATATTTTTATAACCATTCGAGTTTTTATAAAGTTTGGTTGGGTTCGATAAATTTTGATTTGACCCTGTAAATTACTATTTGGTTACGTAATTGTGCTAAACCCTAGTTATTCTCTTTTAACTAGGAATAAACCAAATTTAGATTCCGATTCATAAAAAGACCAATCAATTGTACACATGATTAGCTGTAAACTCTAATGATACAAAGTTACAAACTCTTATAACATGTGAAAGATGGGTGGGTAAGTGGAGAAGTTGATGCAAATTATTTGCCATGTGAAATACTCAATATTGATATACAAAAACAAATCATTAACAAAAACTGACAAAAAAAAGATTATGTAATCACAATATAATATTTTTAACATAATTTCCATTATATAAAAATAACAAGACTCGGTCTTTACCTCCCTCACTCTCCACGACACCACTCTCTGAATCTCTGAATCTCTCTCTCTCTCTTTCTTATTAATATACTTAAGCGTCTTCCTCTTTTTCCTACTCTCTTCTCTCAAGAAGCTGAGTATGGATTTTCTTAAAGCTTTCATCTTCTTAGTCATTTTCTCACACATTTCTCTCTCAGGTTTCAATCAAACCAAACATTATGTTACACATCCGCATTCTCATTTTTTTCTCTTCTTATGTTCCTGTCTTTTTTCCCTTTTTTGCAGATGCTGGTTCCATAGGAGTAAACTATGGTCGAATCTCCGACGAACTA
>OVAO01000176.1:0-13697 GCA_900406285.1 Biscutella auriculata
TTCCGTGGCTAAGCCATGAATGTAAATTGTAAAATCATATTTTTTTACCTATCCTTAATGATGTATTGTTCTATTTTCTGATTCTCTCAACGATTAACAGAATTAAATCCTAAACTCATAGTTAGTCGTCTGTCAGTCATATAACACAATGTGCATGGTAAATCATGTTCAAACTACACATCATACTACATACCAAAAGTGTATATTTTGTTTAGTTAATTGGTAATAGTATTTTTAGAATAAAAACATATTTCTAGTGGTAACATTAGAGATTTTTAAGTATAACTCGCTTAACTTTTTTTTGTTTCGTTTAAGTATATAAAACTCATAATTGTTTTTAGATCTTGTTTGTATCCTTAAGCACCTTTGCTGTCCTGTCTTGTGCCTCATTGCAATAAATGATAGGTCGTGTTCTAAACCAGTAAACCAGAATAAAACTTTTTTAAGAACTAAAGTTTTCTTCGGAGTTTAAATATATTCAAAAAGAAAATATATATGTATCAACTAAATGGTCTTTCCATAAATAAGAAGAATATAATAACAATACAATAATTTCACACCGAAATCAACTAAATGTGAGATGTCTTGTCCAAATACACATCACATGACTAAGTGGATTACAGATTGCAAATGGATGATTCTTGGATCTTAGCTCAAAAATTATTACGTTGCCATTTACATCGAGTTTTAAGATGTTCATTCTCACAAGTACACAACCAGAAGGTTTCCTTTTCAACATTGCTAAAGTAAAGAATCGAGTAATAACAACAAATCTCTAAGTTAATGGATGAGGGAATCTTTTTCTAATTGTAAGTCCAAAAAAGTCTGAATTAATGGGAAAACGAAAACCAAAATTAATAGTGATTTACTGATTATGCCCTTGGTGAAAAAGAGCAAAGCAAAAAGTTAATTACAAATCTCTAAAAACACTTAATTAAAATCCTAACACCTGTCGCATGACAATTGGGCGGTGGATATCACATGGTAAAAAAAATGTCGTGACATTTTTTTTGTTTGTATTTCAGAATCATATACACAGATTTCCATTTTTATGGATTCTCTCACTGTACCGACGGCGTACCACTCCTTCCATACCGTCCTCATTAAACCCTAAAATCCGGATTCTATCCGGGTTGAAACCCGATTTGATAACCCGGTCGTTACCCGGTCAACTGAATTTTGCCTTGGAATCCAAACCCCACACCCAATCTAACATGGAGCTACATCCAATAAAAGGGGTACACGTGGGTAACATTCATTGGTTCTGCCTCTGGATTCCAAGAGGAACTTTTTAGTATAAAGAGCCCTCGTTAGTCTATTCACGTATCCACACTCTCTCTTCTCTAACAGAACCAAAAAAGAAGAAAACAAAGAGAAAGACAGAGAGAGAGANAGAGAGAGAGACAATGGCGCGAAAATCCCTAACTTTTCCGGGGATTGCTCCGGCGATTCTCTCCCTGATTTTTCTCCTCGTGCTTCTTCTTTCACCAGTGATTTACGCTGGACACGATTACCGCGACGCACTCCGTAAAAGCATTATGTTCTTCGAAGGTCAGCGTTCTGGCAAGCTTCCTCCCGATCAACGTCTCAGATGGCGCCGTGACTCAGCATTGCGCGACGGTTCTACTGCCGGCGTATGTCTGCATTTCGACTGCTCTTTCTAATTTTTTGTTTACCAATAATATCTCCACATTTTCCTCTGATTTTGCTTTTTTATTTTCTAATTTCAGGTGGATTTATCAGGAGGTTACTACGACGCAGGAGACAACGTGAAGTTCGGCTTTCCAATGGCGTTCACTACGACAATGCTGTCCTGGAGCATCATCGACTTCGGGAAAACCATGGGACCAGAGCTCAAAAACGCCTTGAAAGCCGTGAGATGGGGAACTGATTATCTTCTCAAAGCGACGGCGATTCCCGGCGTCGTTTTTGTCCAAGTAGGAGACGCTTACTCCGACCATAACTGCTGGGAACGGCCCGAAGATATGGACACACTTCGTACAGTCTACAAAATCGACAGAAGTCATCCCGGATCCGACGTAGCCGGTGAAACCGCAGCCGCATTAGCCGCAGCTTCAATCGTTTTCAGAAAACGCGATCCTGCTTACTCCAGACGTCTACTCGACCGTGCCACAAGGGTAAAATCTCAGTCATCTTTTTAACGCTTCCTTTCTTTTGGTTTCCTCTGTTCATACCATTTACTGTCTCTCCCTGTGTGAATGATTTTGCATTCATTAACTTTTGTTTTTGACCATATAATCTTTAGTATCTTGTTTTCTTAATACGCGTTTATGAAATTTTGTTTATTACCCATATTCGCTAATACTTTTGGCTGTTAAAGTGAATTTTCAGTTTCCACATTCATTATTTTTATAATCTCTTTGCTTGTTTTTTTTTAATAAGTAGTTGCTAAATAGTCAAAAGTTTCAATTAATAAAAGTATTCTTTGCTTGTGAAGTAAGAGATTCTTCTCCATAATAATGTTATTTTTTATAGTACTTTTTTCGCTGATAGTTGGCCCATTTATTTGATTCGTCTAAAGAAAATATTTTACTAGTTTGACTCTTTTCAGTATTTTTTTCTTACGTATATGTACGATTGAATGAATAATCTCTTACGTAGAGAAGATATACAGAAATTCACGGACCTGAAAAGAAAAACAAATCTTTTGGATTGATAATTGACAATGCAATTCACACTTAACATGACGCAGATATTCGCGTTTGCGAACAGATATCGTGGCGCGTACAGTAACAGTCTCTATCATGCGGTGTGTCCTTTTTACTGTGATTTCAACGGTTACCAGGTAAAAACAATAGTTACCACAAACAACTATATTACTATATTAGTATCAGCCGTTGGATTGAGATGTGGAGGGTGGTGCAGGACGAGTTACTGTGGGGTGCGGCGTGGCTACACAAAGCCTCCAGGAAACGAGTGTACAGAGAATTCATTGTAAAGAATGAAGTTGTTCTAAGAGCTGGAGATACAATTAATGAGTTTGGTTGGGATAATAAGCACGCTGGTATTAATGTCCTAATCTCCAAGGTAACAACCACTTCCTTTTTATTATATGTTTGTTTGGTTGCAAGGGGCACTGATTACTAATGTATAAGAATTAAATTAAACATAGGTATAGAGATATTGTGTCTGGTTATCACGTGTCTCCGGCACGACTTTTGATCATATAATTGGAAGTGGGGTTCACATCACTTATGTGTCATATAGTCCTATATACTCCATATGCTTTGTCAAATCTTTTTTTATATTTGATGAAAAAACCGGCAAGATGTGTGAACCAATCGAGTCTATTGTTGGTAAAATGCGGTTTGTAATCTAGGTGATGCTACGGTCGTGGTTATATAGAAAAGTGATATATTATATATTTAAATTATCAAAGGGACTGATGATTGGCTCTTGCACATGACATGGGGGATGAAAAATGTGATTTGAACCAATTAGAAATGGTCATGTGATGTGGGAGATAAATCTTAAGGTAAGACATACCTTCATTGGACATTCCCCCTTTTTTGTCCAGTGTATGGTCCTAGATTTGGCATCATGTAGTTTTAATAATACTTATAACGTTACCAAATCGAAGCCAGAGCCTCACATGGCCCCATGAGCCATGACTAGTGAATGGATAAAAAGTGTGCATTTATATCTATAATATTAGACACTTGAGCATCCATGTAGCCAGGTAGGTGAAATGTATAGAGTATGACTTTGTGCCGTTTCTTATTGGAAGGAGATTGCNCTATAATATTAGACACTTGAGCATCCATGTAGGTAGGTGAAATGTATAGAGTATGACTTTGTGCCGTTTCTTATTGGAAGGAGATTGCATGTGGTGTATCACATGAGCAAACTACTAACTGTGGTTTTGGATAAAGTTATTAAAAAACTAAGGTCTTGATATATGCATCTAGTTATACTACCAACATTATTATTAGTATCAGGCCTATTGGGTCAAGTGGGGACTGTAAGTCTGTAAAAGAGAGAAAGGGTAAAGAAGTCTTTGGTTACTGCTACAAAGCATGTGACTAAAGGAAGCTGAGCAAAAATAAAGTGTCATGTCCTTACCAGTTCCCATTCTACTGCAAAAGTCTAAGTGGGTTCTTGTTTTGTCATTTCTCGATGGTCTCTTTCACCATCTCAGTTTCACATGGCGCTCTCTGTTCTTTGATCTTTCTTGATACTTATCTTTCGATTCATGTTTATATCTCAAAGCTGTGATGTTATTATGTTTGTATGAATGGGTTTTGATAAAGTGTTTTATATGTCTTGTTTTGAATAACAGGAAGTGCTAATGGGAAAAGCAGAGTATTTTGAGTCTTTCAAGAATAACGCAGATGGGTTTATCTGTTCTATATTGCCTGGAATTTCACACTCTCAAGTCCAATACTCTCGAGGTAATTAATAATAACCCATCATCTTTATCTTCATTTTGTCTCCACTATCAAAGCATTGTTTAACATTTTTCAACTTCACGTGATTTACTTTGTCTTTTCCTCCAAAATAAAATATTTAATTAGGAGTAACGTAATAATATAATTTTGTCTTAATACACAGGAGGGCTGCTAGTGAAAACTGGAGGGAGTAACATGCAACATGTAACATCACTATCTTTCCTTCTATTGTCTTACGCAAATTATCTGAGTCATGCCAAAAAGGTTGTGCCTTGTGGTCAATTAACTGCCTCTCCATCTCTCCTCCGTCACATCGCAAAGCGTCAGGTAAGAGACTACACACTAAAAGTTTATAACAAAACCGTCAAATCGATAAACAATGGTTTGAAGGAAATTTGTCTGTGGCACACATGAACAGGTGGATTACATTCTTGGAGACAACCCGTTGGGAATGTCTTACATGGTTGGATACGGTCAAAAGTTTCCACGTAGGATTCACCACCGTGGCAGCTCTGTTCCTTCAGTCTCGTCCCATCCACGTCATATTGCGTGCAAAGAAGGCTCTCGCTATTTCCTCAGCCCGAATCCTAACCCAAACCTTTTGGTTGGTGCCGTAGTGGGTGGACCTAACGTCACCGACGCTTTTCCCGACTCTAGACCTTATTTCCAGCAGTCTGAGCCCACGACTTACATCAACGCACCACTCGTCGGTCTTCTCGGTTACTTCTCCACCCATTCTTCTTGGCAGTGAGGATCAGAGAATGTTCTTACTCTCTCTCTCTCTCTCTCTTTAGAGGTGTGCTGGAAACTTAAGGCCACCCTAAACCTTTTTNGCTCGTCGGTCTTCTCGGTTATTTCTCCACCCATTCTTCTTGGCAGTGAGGATCAGAGAATGTTCTTACTCTCTCTCTCTCTCTTTAGAGGTGTGCTGGAAACTTAAGGCCACCCTAAACCTTTTTTAATGCTATTGTTACTCTTTATTTTCTAATTAACCAATTGTATTGTAAGCCCGTAATTAGTGAAGTTAAAGAGTTAATGTCGATGTCAATAACTTAGCTTCGATTTCAGTTGGTTTAAGTTTATGTAAACTTATAGACGAACAGTGAATGCCTGCTAGAATTTTGATACGATTATCAAAACCGACTTCATCAAAAACAAAAAAAAGACTCACAAAAGCAAAACCACTACTATTTGTTATCAATAGCTTAAAAAAATGAACTCACCTCGCCATTTATATTAGTTTTTTTGGTATTCAAGACTACTAGTTAATTTATCTATAACTGTATTCTTTGTCAACAAATTTATGCTAGTTACAACTCTCTTTTTCGATTTTATTGGTGAGTATTTAGACTGTCTCGATCTCCATAACAGCTGAAAACTTGGGTTATATAATAACTATATGTTAGACTGTCATGACTTCATGAACGACCATGGAAGAACATGTTTGTGAGGAAATAAATAAACAAAAAGGATTCACGGCCCAAGGCCTATAGCCCATTACTAGACTAGTCGCAAACTCTCTTTCTTTTCTCTTTTCTTTTCTCTTTTCTTTTCTCTTTTAGGCCTAAACCATCCTAGATAGAAAACGCAAGTTTCTTATTTCTGTTATTAAATATTTTACAAGGGAAGACATGTAAATCTTACAACATGTGAAACTTTTAATAACTAAAATAATGCCAACCAACACATAAAAATTGTCTAGAGAAATTATTAAAGCGTAATATTGGCATCGAGAAAGACAACACTCAAAGTCACATTATTCAAGAAGATAAGAAGAAGAAGNATGGGAATCGAACCCGGGGGGGAAGGAAGAGAAAAACCCCCAAAGAAAGACTCAAACCACTAGACTGAGCGCTACTTGGTACAACATGTGAAACTTTTAATAACTAAAATAATGCCAACCAACACATAAAAATTGTCTAGAGAAATTATTAAAGCGTAATATTGGCATCGAGAAAGACAACACTCAAAGTCACATTATTCAAGAAGATAAGAAGAAGAAGAAGAAGAAGAAGAAGGCGAAAGAGCAGCAGGAGGAGGACAGCTCTGAGTTTAATGTTCGAGTTAGGTCTACAGAAAAGGGCCTTCAAAATTATCTTGTAATAAAGAGCTATCTTCTTGATACCAACACACGTCAAACTGCTTGTGCTTGGGCCAAGAGGCCTTGAGGGAGTAGATTGAATGTAGCAGTTTGGGCTACTTAACTTTAGGGATAAGTTCAAAAATACTTCTGGATGTATTTTTTTTTTTTTTTTTTTTACTAACTTTTGGATGTATATGTACTTGAGTTTCTTCTTACTGGCAAGTGCCATATTTTGTTTTGATACATGTCCGTCTCGCCAATCAACCCATTTGATAGATTATATCCTCTTTTGCTTATTTATTTTTAGGTGTTATCTCGTTTGGTCTCATATGAATATGATAGAGATAAAAAGATGGACAAGTTTTCGAGAAAGATATAATATAATTTCAAAACCATCAGTAGACTTGAGAATATATCTCTTTGTTTTTTCATATTATGTTATATCTAAAACTGCATAGCAAAGTATTTTAATTACTAGAGTTTGTATAGTATGTAAGATATTTTTTGCTCTGGTCTACTCTTTCTGTTTCATTTTAAATGATGTTTAAGCCAATTTTTTTTGTTTTAATTTAAGTGAAGTTTTGAGTTTCCAATGCAAAATTAATTATGTTTTTCATTTTTTTAATTATTTATGTTTTGCAGATAGAATTTTGATTGCTTGATTTGTAGTTAGGTAAGTGATTAATGCTTATATGAGAAAATTAATGAATTATTAATATGTGTGCCAAAACCTTAAACATATTTTTAACTGAAACAAAGGGAGTGTTATATCAAAACGTAATAAATCTACCACAAAAATTTATAATGGACTCTTTTCTATGATGATTAGGTAAACATTTTGTTACAACTACATCTCGCATGTAAAAACAATATTTCTAGAGTAGTATTCTTTGTTATTTATTTTGGAGGATTTAATAAATTTTTAATATTATTTCTCTGCAATAATATATTACGATTTTTTAAAAAATATTCCTAGAGGAATATTCTTTGTTTTATTTTTTAGGATTTAATAATTTTAAGGGTTAATAATTTTAAGAAGTTTAAGATTACAGATTTAATCAATATTATTATTTATTATTTTCACTGGATATTTTTTACAACAAAATATAAATCGCCTAATTTATATAATATCTAAAATCATTAAATTTTAAAAACATAAATTATTTGTTAACAATTTTAATAATAGTTTGAATTCTCTATATTAAATAAAATAATATTTAAAAGCTATTACTAATTGCATTCAAAACATCACAAATCTAACATATTTTAAAATTAATATCAATCTTACAATATTTCAAACTAATATCAATCTTAAAAATATTTTAATTAATTAGATATCAGTTAATATTCTCATATAAATTTCTAAATCAAAATATAAATGACTTATACTCTAAAACAAGGATGATGTAGGTTGACCTAAAGTGGGTCATATGACCCACCCAACATTTATAAATAGTGTAAATTTGTGCATAAATACAATGAAAATATATACTATCAACTTAGTAGAAATGTATATACCATGGTTCAAGTCTCTTCTTATCCATTTTTCAATTTATTTTGTAAATTAATATTTTTGAAACACCTTAAAATAATTTCTAGATTCGCCTTTGTTCCTAAAAATAAATATATTATCATATTTTTATAATTTGAAGTATTAATTATAAAATTTAATTTCAAAATAAAAATACATGGCGGGACTCAACTCTAATTCTAAATTAAAAATAAATATTCTTTTAAAAAGTGATGTTAGATTACATATATACATCGTCAAGCCAAAAGAAAATGTAAAAGGACGAAACAAATGCAGGGTTAATATATGTCAAAACTGTATTTTGAAACGTACGTATGGTTAAGACAGTATATGTTATTTGCTGATTTATGTTGAATTGTTGATAGGAGATATTCATTTCCAGTCTGCAAGTCGAAAACCAGACATTTCCTCGACGTAACTTAAAACACGCGTTTTAATGTTCACACAGACCTTAGAGATAATACATTTTTGGTTTATATTTTGTATTAATGATGAAACCCCATTTTTCCCTGTACTGTCACTTGTCAGGAAAGAAAAAATTATATATAAGCCATTTAATAAAGAGAAAGCTACGTTTTCGGACAACAATATTTTCTAGCACGACTCTTTTTGTTTTTTTGCAACCATTACAAATACTTCTATCAAATGTACAATACATACGTCTTTCAAAATGTCACCAATGAAAACTTGGACAATGGAGGTTCATAGAAATTAGGAGAACACAACCACTAATACATAGGGTTAGATCGTTTTGTATACTAGTAGATAAATGAGACCAAAGAAAACATTAGCTTTCAACAAATTTATAAAATCCATCAATCCATGAACACAACCTAAACACAAACCGACTAAAAGAACATGTGGATCATAAAGTGGTAGTTCAAATTGTGCAACTTGGTGGGGGCATGAAAAGACAAGAAGATTAAATGATGGAAAATACGAAAGAGAGGATAATACGAAAGACAAGGATCGTTCTTATCCACTCGTAATTTAGGACAACGTGTTTTTTGTGATCATATTTACATATCTCTCTTTTCTTGTCCTACTTACCAAACTTTTGCCTCCCAGTATCTCCTTCACAACTACCACTACTTTCCTTTCCCTCGTTTTTCGGCCTCCATTAATAAATTATAATATCTTCAAATTGTGAAGAGAATATCTTTCAGGTTTCTATGAAAAATATCTTCTTTGAGTTTCTTACACAAAACAGTAGTGGGACTGGGATGACTAGCCTAGCCAAACTTAGCTTTAGAGATTATGGATCACAGTGGATTAGTCTCATAGTTCAAACTCCCACAAAGCTCAAATAGTATTGGGATGACTAACATAACAACTTGTTGATAATTTCATTCTTAATTGCAAAGTTTAGTGATATAAATCTATTTCATTTTTACTACCACTTTTGCTTCTTACGGGTTTCAATTGGTATAAACAATTAATTGACACACAAACGCAATAATAATATTGAATTTTTGACAGAACTGAAAAACATACATCTGTTAGTGCTTACAACAGTGTTCAAATACAGATACGCCTAACGCATTCTCTCGCATGTAAAAAATATATAACATTATAAATGGTAGCTATAATCAATGGATCTAATGATTAAAAATTACCCATCGTTAAAAAAACCTCATAGAGGTTTCAAAAACAGAGGAAGAAGAAGAAGAAGAAGGTCTTTAAGCAGGAGAAGTAGAAGAGTAATTCATTCCACAAGACTCTCCTGTCGACAAATCAAGAAGCATCTTCTTGTATGGCATTGCACTCATGAGCCTGCACCAACACCAACGTCTCTCGTTAAATCCAAGAACTCTTAAGTTTATGTATAAAGAAAAGACGAAATCAAACCTCTCTTTACGCTTCTCCAAGAACCTAGCCAACGATGCTTTCCGAGCTTGAGGAACTGCAAAACAAATAGTTTTCGAGTTTACACGTGATCTTGAAGTTATGTATATATATGTGTCTTGTTTCGTATTGATATATATACCTGAAGGAATCATTCTACCAGGAGCTGCATTGAATGATTCGATCAAGCTCATTCTATTCGTAGCAGCAACAGGTTTGTCTCTACACATAGAGAAACTCTCAGAACTTGAGGATGCAGCAGCAGCAGTGTTATTGATTTGTTTTCCATAAGTTATTTCAGTTTCTCGAACCGGTTGTTTCTTCAAGCTGCTCTCTCCAGTTTCACCTTTCAAAACGTTTCCCGCACATAACATGACGGCTTGAGCCTACTCATACATCATCATGACTCCAATCAGAACCATGTCATGTTGTAAATGTAAAAAAAGTTGAATGAATATGGATAGTTTATATACCTTCTCTGGAGATATGTCATTAAAAACGCTAATAGTTCCATTATAGAAGATTGTGAGTTGAGGAGTTGATCCTGAGGAAGCCACTCTGTTTCCACAAGCCCAAAAAGCAAAGTTAAACCCTGGGTCTAAAACTTGAGAAGCATCAAGAAAGTTATAATTACCGTGGAACAAGAGAAGAGTGAGTTGTTAAAGGAACTGCTCCGCCTAGTAAAAGAGGCTGTGCGTTCTGAAACGCACCACTTAATTGGCCTCTACGGAAAACGCTGGCCGCAGAAACTGAACCCCACTGGTATCCCCCTGGAAACGCCTTTGCATCCTGAGACGTCGAACATTTTTACATTTTTTAATTAAGCAAACGCCAGTACACTCGTTCATCCAAACGCCACAAGATTTTTAATTACTTTTTTTTTTTCTATTTATAATTTTGCGGCTGTCAAGCTCCCCCCCTACAAGCTCTTTAACTCGTAGTTACCCATAACAACTTTTGTATTATGATTCCATTAACGATTGGCCACAAAAAAAAAACCCTAGACATAAATTTAAATTCCCGGAGGATATTCCGACCATTTTCTATAGTTTTCAGTCCATAATTGACTGGGACAGTAGTTTATGGAACCATTAGATCGAACCTAAGAAGATAAATTCTCAGATTTGTGTGGTTGAAAGAAGTTGAATAGGGGTTTTAAGATGGACAAACCTGGGAATCTGAAGCAGGCATGAAACTTGAATTAGCAAAGGCCTTTGCCTTCCCCGATTGTCTAGCTACCTTGTTGCTCAAACCTGAAGTATCAATTTTTTTTATGGACATCAAATTACTTATCTATGAACACTTTTGATACATGACTTAATGGAATCTTATCAATGATTTTTTAAAAGAAATTATATTTAATTAACAACTTTTGGATAATACTGCTTTAAACGACGGCTAAATTTAAATTGATTTCTTCTTTTAAATTTAAAACAAAACAAAAACAAAAAACAAATCGGGAATGTAAGAAGACAAACTTCGTTCTCCGGGAACATCATCGTTAACCTCGCGCTTAACGTTACTCAGATACTGCATATCGTTCAAACCCAGAAAATCTCTTTCCATTTCAGACGAAAATCAAAGAATCAATGAAAAGCTAAGATTACTTATCGGTTTGGGCCGAAAACATTAAAATTTAAACAGAAAGACAGAACAAAAGAAGTGGAAATCAAGAGGGAAGGTTTGGTTTTGGTAATGTTGCAATGCAGACACACTTTTGGTGAAGGATAAAAAAACGCTTTGCTTTCCGGTTTTTAAAGGCTTGCTTGCTTGATTAAAGCATGTGGGGAAGCTTTTTTCACCGGCAAAAAACGGTTACAGCTACGGGCTAGACCGGTTAATTCCCACGTGTTTATCATTCTTTTTTCATGCTGGGTTTTTAGTTTCTGGTGACGGTGGACATCTGTCGGTAGGATCTGATTTAAAAAGGAAAAAAAGAAGAAGAGGTGAATTGATGGGTAATAGATATTNAGGTTTTTCACAAAAAACTCTAAGTGGATCTGATTTAAAAAGGAAAAAAAGAAGAAGAGGTGAATTGATGGGTAATAGATATTTTTATTCGTTAACTTCACCACATATGTAAAAGGTGTGGTTCCTTTTCTTATGCAACTCTTTTGCTATTTATCCCAACAGGAACTTTTATCACTGAAAAGTAATGATTTTGCAATATTCAACTACTAATTATAAGTGTTTAAGACTCTTTCGTAGACTTTAAAGATGTGATTGGCAAAGTAAAAAATAAAATATAGCTAGGAGCGAGAGTTGTAACTGGAGGCTCTGAACTAAAAGCGAGAGTTATAAATTATAATTGTGAATCAAAATTAATAATATAAAATTATATTTTAAAAAAACGAAATTATTTAACAATAAAATTATATATTTAATTATTAAAACAACTAAAAAATATTTTTAAAAATATTTTTATTAATTATTGTTTTAATTTTTTTCATTTTTTAAAAATGTTAGATATCGACCAAATCTTGAACAATTTTCATTTTTTATTTTAAATTTTATCAACTAAAACTTAAAATAATTATTTATAATTTACTTTATTTTAATTATATCCAACAAGATTTCAATTCCTGGCACAATTTCTTTACCATTTCAGAGTTTAGTAATTATTTTTAAACAAGATTTCGATTCAAAAATTTGTTAAGTTAATTAAAATTATTTAAATTTAGGTAGTGAAATTATTTTTATTAATTTAGAATTTAGATTTAATATAGATAAATAAGAACGCTTTTTAGACTTTTAGATTTAATAAAATAATTTAAAATTATAGATTTAAATAATTATTTAACTTTTGATAAAAAAAGTATTTTATATNAGTATTTTATATAATTAAATTTTTTTTTTTGAATTATTTTTTAAAGAAACAATATATTTTTTAAAGATGAAAACATTTATTAGAATCTGACGTATCTATANGTATTTTATATGATTAATTTTTTTTTTTTGAATTATTTTTGAAAGAAACAATATATTTTTTAAAGATGAAAACATTTATTAGAATCTGACGTATCTATAATCAAATAGTTTAGCATTTTTTTAATAATTGTTTAATTNAATCAAATAGTTTAGCATTTTTTTAATAATTGTTTAATTTTTGGTAACATAAATTATTTAGTTAACTAAATTTACTTAAACGTGTTAAAATATTTGTAGGAGAAAAAATAGGTTTTTAAAGTAAACATATTTGTTAGAATTTTTTGTGTGTAGATTAGTTAGAATCAAACGGGAGTCACAATTCTCCGTTTTCAAGTGTTATAATGTGAGTGTATTTTGAAAGTTTTGGCACATGTAAGGTAAGAAAAAAAATATGTTGATTGGAGTCGAGGAAGGTATAGTGCAACACAACAACTATCTATCAATTTAACCAATCATGCATTTAAGTGGTCGGTTACTGGCCACGACAGAAATAACTATTTTTACGTGTCACTTAGATATTGGGATTATTCGTTGAGAAAAAAAAAAGATATTGGGATTACAATAGGCTGCATTAAGATTCCTTTGCTTCTCTAAGCGAATAAGCCCATTAGTACGTTTTACTTCTTTCGGTATGCTTTCAGCCCAACATACATATAAATTGTCCACTAGATTGGCTAAGACATGTGACATTTCTTTTTTAGGTTTTTGACAATTTTCTTAAGCCCAACAAATACTTTCTGAAGTAAGTTTTGATACGTTCACAAAAAAAAAAAAGTTTTGATACCAAAGTGAATTTGAGTGGGTTTCTTTAACACCAAAAATTACTTTGGCAAAAAAAAGGTAAGTTTTGTTGATCTCTAGTTGTAGCAATCCATCATCAATTTTTTATGTGGTTGGGTCT
>OVAO01000177.1:0-27033 GCA_900406285.1 Biscutella auriculata
GCAAAAAGTGTATAGGCTCAGGTGCCCAAAACTCGTTTGAAATAAGAAAACCATGAAGTGTTGTGTAGTCGAGATCATGCTAAGAAAACCATGAATGTGTTGGCTCTCCCTAAGGAGGCCACTAAAACTTCCTAAACTACTATTTCTACTTCTCTTCTTGGTTGCTACAAATGATGGAATGAAGAGACTATTTATNTAGAGTACATTTTTGGCAAAATCTGGCCGATAACGTCCAAGGGGTGACCGATATCGGGTCTGAGCAGGACGATACTGAGCAGGGCAGGTCGATATTGAGCAGGGTAGGTCGATGTTGCCCGTATCGGCCAAGGGCTGGCTGATGTGCCTCTCTCCTGGCCGCTATTGGGTGTATCGGCCATGGCCTGGCCGATACAGATCTCTCCTGGCCGATACTGGGTGTGTCGGGCAAGGCATGGCCGATGCTCCTCTCCCTATGGCCGATATTGGGTCCTTAGGCATGAGATGGTCGATGTGGAGGTGGTCTTGGCCGATGCTCCTTGACCCGAGGTGCTTCGGTTGACGCCGCATGGCCCGAGACCGATTTTAGGGCCCGAAACGGCTAAATCTTGACTTTTTTGGTTCTTGATGCTCCCAATTGATGTTTGATCTTCTAATCACCTAAAATGCATAATATATACAATATGCAATCCTAAAGGACTCTAATGCATCATAATCTATGCTTAAATGGTCGTAAAATATGCGTAAAAAGACGACAAAAACCGAGTATATCATCAATCCTAAAAGACTCTAAAACGACCAAAAATATACAAAACCGAGGGAAAGACGGGACTAAAATAACGATAAAACCCGAGTATATCAGTTGCCAAAGAATTACCTACTGCGTTCAAGGATAAAAGAAAGGGAATTGTTAATCTCACACGAGCCCGCGATGTTAAGTGTTACAAATGCCAAGGTCGAGGGCATTATGCAAACAAATGCACCAACAACATAATCTTGATGATGGTGAATACATATCCGAAGATGATGAAGGAATACAAGAAGTGGAAGATGAGAATTCACCTGATGAGTGTTAGGAAGAGGTTACCCAAGGAGAGCTCTTGGTTACTAAAAGGTCGTTGAACTTGTTTGCTAAGGAATCGTATGAAGAGCAAAGAGATAAGTTGTTTCACACTAGATGCCTGGTGAAAGAAAAAGTATGTAGCCTTATCATTGATGGGGGAAGTTGCACTAATGTGGCTAGCACCACCATGGTGAAGAAACTTGGTTTAGAAACAAAGAAGCATCGGAGACCTTATAAGCTCCATTGGCTCAACGGCAAAGGAGAGTTGAAGGTGTCTCATTAAGTGAAAGTTCCCATTGCCATAGGCAAATATGAGGATAAGATCCTGTGTGATGTGTTGCCCATGGAGGCTGGTCATCTATTCTTGGGAAGACTGTGGCAATATGATAGAAGAGTGATGCATTATGGCTTCACAAAAAAATAATTGTTTGAACACAACAACAAGAAGATCACCCTTCTCCCAATGTCTCCTCATGAAGTAGCACAAGATCAACTATACCTAAGGAAGTCCCCTTCTTCTAAGCCTCCTAATCTTCTTATCAGCCAAAGTATAAGTATGGAAATCTCTTCGTAATGAGCAAACTATGTTGTTACTTGTGTTTAAAGAATCACTTACCACTTTGTCTAACCAATCACTGGAGATTTCGAGTGTTCTTAGTGAGCTATTGCATCAGTTTGAAGATGTCTTCCCAAGTGAAGAGACTCATGGATTGCCCCCAAAGAGAGGGATTGAACACCAAATCAACTTTGTCCCCGGAGCCACTTTACCTAATCGGCCGACTTACCAAACTAATCCCTTGGAGACCAAGGAGTTGCAAAGACAAGTGGAGGACCTCATGCAAAAGGGATACATCAGAGAGAGTCTAAGCCCTTCTGGATTGTAGAGCCATCAACTCCATAACGGTTAAGTATCACCATCTTACACCTTGCTTAGATGATATGTTAGATGAGCTTCATGGGTATAAAATATTCTCTAAGATAGACTTAAAGAGTTGGTATCATCAAATAAGAATAAAAGAAGGAGATGAGTGGAAAACCGCATTCAAAACCAAACATGGCTTATACAAGTGGTTGGTGATGCCTTTTAGGTTAACCAATGCTCCAAGCACCTTCATGAGATTAATGAATCATGTTCTTAGGAAATTCATAGGTCTATTTGTGGTAGTCTATTTTGATGATATCTTGATTTATACCAATAACTTAGAAGATCATGCTAAGCATCTAGAATTAGTTCTAAGTGTGTTGAAAAATGAACAACTTTATGCTAATTTGAGCAAATGCACATTTGGTACGGATCACCTAGTTTTCCATGGCTTTGTTGTCTCAGCTGATGGCGTAAGGGTGGCTGAAGAGAAGGTTAAAGCCATAAGAGAATGGCCAAGCTCGACGAATCACAGTGGCTGATTCCGGTCTATGCCTCCATCTTTTATCGAAAAAGAAAGAGGTGGAGTGCTGAGTTGGTTCTCTTACGAATGAGATAACTATAGGCCGATGATCAGAGCCTTTCGAGATAAGAGCAATGAGACCTTGGGAATAGATGGAACCACTGATGGTTGCCAAATGCTCTGTCTAACCTACATTGAATCCAAATATTTGATCTCTAGCCAGCCCAAGACAGAGAATTTCCAGAAAGCGGAATTTCTCCAATTCTACAAACATCCGCCATATTTCTGAAGTCATAGAAGGAGACATGGCTTCTGAGAGGACCTCCTTTTTCTGTGTTATCCATCAATTCATTAAAGTCTCCTGCAAGGAGCCAGGCGTCAGAACGAACGACACCAATAGCATTTAGTTGATCCCACACTGTACACCTAAGATGTCTGACAAGATCACCAGACATGAAGGTGACATAGAAGCTTAAGGAAGCAAGGCCGATATTAACATCGATAAGCCGGGAAGAACAACTAATGGTTTGGACATCAAACGAGTTTTTCCAAAATAGAGCGAGACCACCGCTCATGCCCACAAGATCCACAATATGCACATGGTCGTAACCCAAAGAACGCTGAAGATTGACTATATTGGTTGATCTACTTTTGGTCTCCATGAGGAACAGAAAATCTGGAAATTGAGCCTTTCTCAACTCCCTTAGACGTCGAATTGTCAGGGCGTTCCCCAACCCCTGACAATTCCAACACCATGTACTCATTAAAGATCTAATGGGTCCTCCGTGAAAACCATCCAATTTTCGTTCTTCTTTTTGCTAGAGCCAGAATTTCAGTGGACTCATCCGATTTTCTCTTTAAGGAAGCCACAATTTCCTTTAACGATTTGTGTTTTTGAGAAGAGCCTTTCTTTCCAGAAGCAGAAGCCAATTGCTTTCTTTTCCAATTAATGGGCCGTTTGCGAGATTTGAGAGGCCCTTCATCCATTCTGGATGAACCTGAATCAGAGATTCCAGGTTCAAAACCTGAAAAATAGGATAATCGGGCCACCTAAGCAATAGACACCGAAGCAGATGGTAAAGAGATGGTTGAGCGTGAGATTTTCTTGGCTCTTTCTACTTCAATCACAGGCTTGACACCAACCAGATTAAGAGAATCCTCCTTATTTGAGTAGTGAAAAACTAGACCTTTACCACGATCGAGGTCCTTAGTCTGATGGGGTTGAGGCTCAAGGCGAAGGATGGCTCTTTGGGATTCTCTACTATTACTTGACGCAGCAATAGAGTTGACAATTCTACCAGTTTTAACGTTTCTGGCCAGTCCATCTTCAGTGCTAAGATATGTTCGCATTTCCTCTAGCACAGGATTCATAATACGTTGCCTTCTAGTTTGGGAATCGATTCCTACCAACTCTTCTGATAAAATGACAATAGGGGATCCCCAGGTTTTAGGATTGGGGATGAAGCAGGTAGGGCAATCAAAGATGCAGCAGGCTGATTGAAAGGACAGACTGGTTTGTCATGAGTCAATCGATAGCAAATGTAACATCTTCTTCTGATTTTTTCCAATTCGTAAGCAATGGTAACCTTTTCACCGTGAGGAATTCGAAGAATCTTAGTCCTGTGAATTGGTTTAGACACATCGAACAACAGTTTGGCTTGGACATACTCTTTGGACTGAGATTTTTCCTCATCAAAAGGGAGCACAGTTACCGGGCCTACTAGTTCAGCGAGGTCATTGATAGTATAAGGGCAGAGAAAGTTCACCGGAATGTTCTGAAGCCGAATCCATACAAGGAGGGTTGTTAGATAGTCTTTTGGTCGAAACTCTACCCAACGGTCTAGAACCATAGACAAGTCATCATGAGTCCATAATCTAACTTCTAAGACTCTATTTAGGTCTTCTTCATACTTGAAAATGAACTGGAATCTATCCCTCGAGATAGAAATACCTCTAGCTCTATCATATACTCCCCATTTTCTAGGCATTGCGTGAATCACATCCGACATTCTCTGAAAGTTGGGATAGAGAAGACGCCCCAACAGACTTATATTGTTCGACTCAGGGGCTCTATAACGCGGATTACTTGAGAGGATCAGTGGCTCCTCATTCTCCTCAAGCAAGAGGGAGTTCAAAACATCTTGAATAACTGAAGCCATAACCAAAATAAGAGAAAATAGAGGTTCAGAGAGGCCGCACAAGCGAGCAGGAAGCAAAAACCAAGAAGATCGACAGCTCAACCCAACTTCGGCAGAGAAGCTCCACACCAAGTTGGAGAGAATTGCTTGAATTTCACCCTAGTTACTATAGCAAAGGGAAAGTAGCTAGATATAAGTCTGAGGGTTTACATACAAAAAATGAAAAATTGTATAATAGGGAAATCAACTTTCCATATGAATTATAGATTAATTCTGAAAAAGACTCTAAAAAAGAGTGAATTACTGATGGCACACAACAAACTTCATCAAGTAGGCTATAAGAATTAGAATGGTTCTTTAATTGAAGAAGAGATAAGCAACATAAGCTATAAGTTTTGTGACACTGATGAACCTTGATAGGGCTAGCTCAGATGATCGGCATGAACCTCACTATGAGTATAGTGAAAAACAGTCAGGAAGAATCATTTGAGAAACTTCAGTTTCATAAGGTTACATGTACCCTTGCATACTTCTTCCTCCACTGACTGCATCCAACGATTTCACTTCACCTATAATCATAGCAAGCGAAGAAATCAAAGTTGGACTCGAACTCCTTGTATATGGCTTAAGTTTACACTGCTTACATGTATTTAAAATATTTCTTTCTTATGTTAAGATATTATTTTTACCAAATTTTGTTAAAGTTAATATCAATGCAACAATAATGTGATTTACACAGATACCTGGATAGCGTAAGAGGCTAACAACTGCTATAGGATCATTCAACGCTCCAACATTTTCCAAGAAGTCCTCATCTAAATGCAGTACCAAGGCAATCAAGCGGATCAATTTTCTACCCACTGACCTTACGACAGCAAAGAAAATTATTAAACACAACCAGAAAAGTAATATGGATATTATAAAGAGAAAATACTCATGAATAGCGTAATCTCCATTACGTTAGAAGTTGAAAGAAGATATATTTCATGAACACACCGGAACCTATGATTGTACTATCAATCTTTTTTTTTTGTCATGGTCTGGTGGTAAAGTACCCCACATATTAACTCGCTTTATAGGGGTTCGAACCCAGTCTCTGCTGGAAATGACACTATGAGGACTACCACTTGTACTATCAATCTAATTGGCTGAAATAGACAATATGCATACCTTACAATTAAGGTTTAAATCTAACAATTAATATGGGCTTGAACCCTATTCTCGCAAAGTTTGGTCATTGATCGGGAGAAGAATTTGTCATACACGCTCGATTACTTCCACTTCCACCTTGAAATCCTTCTCCGCTTGACCCCCGACGATAAAAACACATACCAACTAACATCCTACACTTTTTATAGATCAAAATCCATAGGCATAGGCTCTTTTCACCCCTAATCACACAAAATTACAAAACCCCTAATCGGTGATACATAAACCACTAATATAGATACAAGTTAAGGATCATGTTTTAGAATGAAACCAATACATAGACAAGTCTCATCAAGTCTAAACTTTGGAAAACTCGAAATCCTAATTCGAAAAGAAGTAAAAGGATCAATATTCAGAAAGGAAATCTAGATTATTTTGACTTACAGGATGTTAAGCAAATTCTTGATGGCAACTTTGACTCCATCGGTTAAAATGTCACGGTACGTAACAACTTTTTCCAGTTACATTTTCTCCACAAAGTTCATTTCTCGCCGCCTCGAGTTCTCTCTAATTATGCGAAATCTCTGATTATGAAATTAAGAAGAAAGTGAACATTAAAGACAATGAATGTGAAGAAGCTTAAAAGATGAATAGTTTAGCAAAAAAAAAAAGAGTGAAACATTAAAGACAATGAATGTAAGAAGCTCAAAAGATGAATAGTTTAGCAAATATTTTTGGAAAAGAAGAGAATAGAAAGGATGCAACGTATTTATTTTTTAGGCTTTCTTGAGAAGTTCACGTGTGAGACTATCAGACATAGTATTCTTCTTTATATATATAGGATTGCGGGAATGGAGAGATATGCATTCAAAGTAGTTGCATCTAACTTGGTGACATATCTAACAGATGTGGAGAAGATGAGTAATTTAAGAGCAGCAAAGACTAAGATCGTAAGACAATAAACATGATCAAGATCGTAAGACTGTAAAAATGATCAAGATTCAAGATCGTAAGACAATTAAGACTAAAACATGATTAACTTGTAAAAACCATGAATGAAACCCTATCAAACTGTAAACTATAACTAAACCCTAAATCAAACCTTAAACCATGAATGAAACTCTAATTCAGAATTTCAAAACTGTAAAAAGGATCGAAAATTAAAAACCTCAGAAACAGAACTGTTATCAAACCCTAAATCAATGCCCTAAAAATTCCTTAAGAAATCTCTTGGTCTCAACCAGAATACTCATATCGTTTGTGGTCAATAGTATGTCCACGACATATAAAACCAGGTATATACACTTGTTCCTACTAAACTTTTGATGCACACAATCTTCAACTAAATTCACCTAAAAACCTAAATATAATCGCCTTATGAAATGTGTGATACCATTGGCGAGACGCTTGTTTTATACCATAGATTAATTTTAACAATATGTACACCATTTTCTTTGCATCACCAAAGAAAAAGTTTCCTGGTTGCTTCATATAAATTGTTTCATCAATGTCTCCATTGAGAAATGTGGTTTTGACATCCATCCGATGAAACTCCAAATCATAATGTGCAACAAGGGTCATACTTGTCCTAAAACAATTCTTTGATGGAACTGGAGAAATATCTTTTTATAGTCAATCCCTTCTTTCTGAGTATAGTCTTTAGCTATTATACAACTCTTATACCTTTCCATTCGAAAATGACCAAAAAAATTAGGTCATTTCCCTAATGTTTTGAAACCCTAAATTTTATTTCTTTCAAAATTTCAGCCGCCGGGAAAGAGAAACCATATTCAAATTTGATCAAAATATGCATAACAACAGATTCCACAATACTTTTCAAGTATAAGTTTTATAGAAAAATCAGATTCAACAATCTAAATATTTCCACAAAAATAAATTCGAATTTATTTATAAAAAATAAACAAATCAAAAATTAATATGATTAACCTGATCATCAAACATAAACTGAATATGGTGGCTCTGATACCAGTTGTTGAGTTTTCATAGACCTGTAAACCATAATTCATAACATTTTTTATGAATAAAACATAAGTGAATGCGTACAAGAAGAATCCATGATCTTTGGATCTGAAATTAGGAATGGATCTTCCCAAACAAACCCTATGTGACTTTAGGTCTTTGGTGATGGGATGGAGAAAGTTTCTGTATTTTCAGCTAGGGTGTTTTGGGGACCATAACTACTATTTATAGAGAATCAATTTTTCGTCCGGCCCTTCATCAGACTAGAAATTGTCAAAGGTATCCACCTATAGTTATTTCATAATAGTTATGTATCATGTCTTTAATTTATTACAAAAGAACCACATAATATTTTATTTAATAAGTAATGACTCTAACACATTGATTAATACATGTGTGACCCCAACATAGATCTTACAAAAAAAAAACTCTTGAGAATATACGTCTGAACAGACACAAAAGCCCAATTCTAAGATTAATCTCACGATCTCTCTTGGAGTCAAAACATACTAAAACCCTTAAAAATAAGTTCTCACGGTCGATCTCTCTTAAACTTTTTCTCTCAAGTTTTTTGCATTTCAAAATCGATGATAGGAAAACTGAGAGGACATCTTCTCTTTAGTAACCGTTTTGGTTAGCTTGTTAGATTGAACATCATTTGTGTTCTTTATTTGCTTCTTAGAGCTTGGTTGTTATGATTTTATGTGTTTACTTTTTAGCTTTAATATATTATATTATTTTAATATATCTTCACCTTCTACAGAATTGGTAATAGGAAAAGTACAAACAAGAAACTCGCACTTCACGTCCAAATGCGTATCCAAAATATTGAAATAAGGAGTAGAAGTATCAAGCTCTACAAGTTAGTTTGTCTAAAGAATTGTTGTGTGAGAGAGATTGAGCAAGAATCAAGCGAAAGGAGTTTAGAGTTTGATTATGTTATAGAAAATGCAAAGCAAAGTGAGTTATTGGTTTCTGAACTGCTGCCAAAGAGAACTTGAAAGCTTGTTCTAACCTGTCTATTACTACTAAATCATGATGAGTAATGTATCTATCATTTACTGTATCATCATGATGATTAGCTTAAGGATACCATTTTTTTTTAATGATGGAGCGACAAGAAGCATTTGAATCAAAGATTAGAAAATTGTATATTTTTTCTGCAGAGTTGTAACAATATATGTTAGTAGATGATGAACTCTGAAACAAGAATCATTTTACTCCTGCATTGACTATGTTGTATACTGTCTCATCGAGAGTCCCATGAGATATTTCCAATATTGCTTCAGTTATACTCACTCTCTCTCTCTCTCACTTTTAACCATTTTTTATTTTACCCAATATAATATGGATCCACAGTGATATAATTGGAGAGAGAGAGATTAAAAGGAGAGTTGGAGGCAAGTTCTCTCAAGATACCTCTCGTCTAGTAAAAAGTAAGTGAAGGAGAATTAAAAAGAAAAGTGATTATATGGGTCCATTTTAGAAGAAGTAGAAAAGAAAAAAAAGTGAAGAGACAAAAGAAGTAATAATGAGTGCACTTGAGAGTAGTCATGATGCGTTTCCCATATGCAACCACTAAAGAGACTCTTTGGTTAGAGATTAGTATGAACTAACCCATTTCCGTGATTGANTCTCTTTGGTTAGTTATTAGTATGAACTAACCCATTTCCGTGATTGATGGAGTTTTTATAATAAGATAATTGATGTTGTAGTAGTACACTACTTGTTAACATGAATTTAGGTGATTACATAATCACTGTTCTAAATAATTCTGTTTATGCGTTTTATTTGTCAAAGCTCAGGAACATTTAGACTGAGCAAAAGCAAAAAAAGGCATTGGTGGTGGTTATTGAAATGACCAAATGGTGAAAAGAAAGTTAAAAAACTTTACCCATTGTTAAAACTTTATTTTTTCTTGCATCTCTTTCTTATATTCTTCTTCACCCTGCTCTTGCCTTGCAAATCCTCATCTCTTCTCAAGGTTTTTTTTTTTTTTTTTTTTTTAACAAAGCATGTCTGAATTAGCCTTGTCATCTCCTCCAGAAAAGTATCCTAATGAGAAGAAGAAGAACAAGAACGGTTTCTCTTCTCTTCTTATCTCTGACTTTCATCTCATTTGCTCATTTATCATTTCTCACCCTTTCTATTTTTCTTACATACTCTTCTTCTCACCTTACATCTTCAAGATTCTCTCTTTTCTCTCCCCACTCTTCATCACCACCACACTCTTGTTTCTTTCCTTACTCAGTACTTTGCTTTTTCACGACACTGAATCACTTGAAACCCAACCAAGCTTCCTCTTTTCCTTTTGTACTAAACTCGGTAGTGTCTTGGAATCCAAGTTTGAGCTCAACGATGAGGATTTCAAGTCCTTGGAAGAACTGGACGCGTATAAGATGGTCGTTGAGGCTTTCTCAATGGAATGTTCAGATGAGACCTGGGAGAACCCAGTTGATGAGATGTGTTCATATGAACTGGCGTTTGTTGACAAGTTCTGTAGCCATGAGAGCACAGTGTCCAAAGCTTTGACCCTTGAGATCCAACCGTTGAAGTTTGAGAATCCGATGGATTTGGAAAGAGAAGAAACCAAGAAATGTGAAAAGGATGAAGAAATACAACAGAAAGTCAAGCCAATAAGTGACATTTTCCTAGATAATGGAGAAGGGCAGTCTTGGAAACAGCCGACAATAAAGGAATCCAAGGCACAAAAAGTTGATCTTGTCGGATATTGTAATGATGAAAGCTATGATCTCCCAAAACTGTGCGAGTTTTTCGGAGAAGAGAAGGAACAAGAAGTGATTGACAAGGAGGAAGAAGAAGATGATGTTTCTCTCAAAAGCTTGGGATCAATGAGGAAAGAGAAAGAATGGAGAAGAACATTAGCCTGCAAACTGTTCGAGGAACGACACAACTCTGACGTTGGACAAGGGATGGATCAGCTGTGGGAGACTTACGAGACACAAACAGAGAAAAAGCAGACCGAAGAAGAAAAGAAGATGAAGAAGAATAATAAGAAGAAGTCGATAATGATGAAGACGAAGAGCATAGAGAAAAAGGAAGTAACAGTGGATGAGGAGGAAGAAGATGATGATGATGGTGTTGATCATCAACAGCTTTGTTGCTTACAGGCTTTGAAGTTTTCAACAGGGAAGATGCATTTGGGTATCGCGAGGCCTAACCTTCTGAAACTATCTAAGGCTTTCAAAGGCTTTGGAAAATTTTACAATGCCAACAAACATTCCAAAAAAAGCTTCAAGGCTGATGAATAAACTTTGTATTACTTTCTATCCATGTATAACTAACTAGATATAGTTTATGCTTTTGCAATTGTAATTCCCATAGTTTTGGTCAATTTCTATGCATAAGTTTTTCCATATCTTTACTTGATCTAACACCTTATCGTTGCTAAAAACATTCTAGGCTAAATGATGGATCCATTTTTTCCCCTCAACATGCATTATACTTGTTTGGAACTAAAAAAAAGATATAGTTTAAGGTCAAAATCTTGCAACATTTTGCTCCTTACCTTAATTTTCTTAATCTGCATTGTTGCAGTGATTTTAAAAGACGTTAGTCGAACACTTGACAACAAACAAGAATAACCATTCCTGCACCCGTCAATCATGAAATAAATAATCTACAGAAAAGTTTTTTTTTTTTTTATTTACCCGTTCGGAAATGAAGATTTCAATTTTAGAATGTAAAACAATTCATCAAATGTTTTAGTTGAGATTCTGGCTAACCAAAAATCTAATAGAAGGCCAGCATACCTCAAACAAGAAAAGCCTCGAAAAACACACATGTAAGTAAAACCATAGGTCATTGGATTAAAACCATCCTAGAAATCTAGGACTGGCAAATTAAAGGATAATTTTCGATGACAAAAGAGCAAACCCGAAATAAATAAATAAAACACTAAGAAATTTAAGATGACAAACAAATCTTGGATGCCCAATCCGAAATTAACACTGAACGACCTAGTAAATGAGCCAAGTGAAGATACCTCCTCGCCCAATATATTAACGCCTTGAAAGTCGAAATGAACTTCAAGAAACACTCAATCCACGACCTGAACAACTTTGCCGAGCTAAGAAGAAATCAATCTGCACTGACTAACAAAGAGAGAACATCCTCTTAATTTTTCAAACATAAGCGAAAAAACCTCGTAGAACTCCACCTTGGTAAACATCTAGAATAACGAAGCATAGCTACAAGACTCAAACACCGGCACTAAGCACCTGATGGAGAACAAAAGACAGTAAGAACAAGAACTGATTTACGGGAAAAGGCAAATAGGCTTCTCACCAACCCAGAAACAAAAAAGCACACCTGGAATGACCGTCAGTGCAAAACAACTATCCTTTGAGGCTATATTTTCTTTGACTTAGGCACGTGGGAAGATTGTCAAACTTTGGAGGAGAAGTTTGGACCAGGAACATGATACGCACCACAATGTCTATGTTCGGAAGCGTCATCAACGAAAGCAAGATCAGGAAGGCAACGTCGGGGTTTCTACGTGATACTCTGCTCTTCAATTCCTTGGTTTAGAATTAATTATGGTTTAGTTTGGTTATTTGCCAGGTCTAATCAATCAACACACTACAAGAAAACACGGCTTTAGCGACTACGGAGACCGACTCTGCATGTACTCCCTCATTTTAGCGACTACGTGGCGACTAATGAGCGATTAATGAGCGACCACTGACACATAGTAGCTCCAAAGTCGTTCAATGAGCGACTCGACTATTGTAGTCGCTAATCAGCGCCTACAGAGCTACTCAGTAGTCTCCAAAGTTAGCGACCAAGGAATGACCGCGTCAATTAGTCGCATTATTGTGGTCGCAAATGTAGTCGTTAAATGGTTGTAGTAGCTAAGTGGTCGCTCTTTTGCTACTAATTAGCTACTACGTCAAAGCAGTAGCAAAAAGTTAGTTATAACACATTTTAAATTCGGATGGGTAGGTGCATCTAACTTTAGCTACTCCGTCGTAGTCACTAAAAGAGTCGCACTATTGCCTATATAATGTCCATGAGGTTCATAACTTATAACAAGTTAGTAAAAAACAAAAACTATGACAAATCCTTATAATAATTGGAATATGAGACAGTGGATGTACCGAAGAATCAATGAGGAGACGAACAACATTGCTGCTGATTTTTATGTCAGAGTTGCGGAATTCATGAACATGACAAATAGTCAACCACTTGCGCAAAGTAGTGGAGGTATGTTTTACTGTCCATGTAGCAGTTGCAAAAAAGAAAAATTTATGGCGGGACGTAAAGTTTGGGAGCATTTGTTAGGCAAAGGATTTATGGCTGATTATTACGTTTGGTATAGACCTGAGGATGAATTAAATGTTGATTTAGGAAGAAGTTGCGGGTAATTATATCAATACCGATCAACCACGTCATAGTGATCATAATCAAGAAGTTGCGGGTAATTATAATATGCGTGATAGATATGTAGATATGGTTCACAATGCCTTTAATGAAACTTTGATAACCAAGACGATCATATTAATGATCACGATTATCAAAACCCGGTAGAATTACCAAACGAGGAGCAATCTCCAAATGAGGAAACAAAGAAAATTTTCGCCATGTTAGAAGCAACGATAAATGCGTTGATGGTTGGACTCGGAGTTATCTGTAGCGGCTCATTACATGAACCTGAAGGTAGATTTTAATATCAACGATAAATGCGTTGATGGTTGGACTCAGCTAATTTCAAAGATTTTGCCGAAAGATAACAAATCGACGAGTTCATATTACGAGATAGAGAAACTGATGTGTAATCTAGGTCTCCAATATCATACAATTGACGTGTGCATCGAGAATTGTATGATATTTTGGAAAGAAGATGAATCATTGGATGAATGTAGATTATGTCAAGCACCGAGGTATAAGGGTAGCGACGGAGGAGCAAAAATACCATATAGTCGGATGTGGTATTTGTCGGTTGGGGACAGAATAAAAAGAATGTATCAGACGAAGAAGAATTCTAATGCAATGAGATGGCACGCGGAGCACGAGTCAGAGGAGGGAACAATGATTCATCCATCTGATGGAGCAGAATGGATATATTTTCAGTATAAACATCCTACCTTTGCTGGAGTACCAATGAACGTTTACCTCGGGTTGTGCACAGATGGTTTTAACCCCTTTGGTATGTCACACAATCATTCTCTATGGCCCGTGATTATGACTCTCTATAACCTGCCCCCTTTATGGTTGACGATTTTGAACTCTGGCTTAAGCATCCACGAGCAAGTCTTGATTTTTCCGTCGACCTTTAATATATGAGTTAAAAGAGCTTTGGTCAACTGGAATTGGGGCCTACGATATATCATTTAGAAGGAATTTTAACGTCAAAGTAGTGTTGATATGGACGATCAGTGACTTTCCGGCTTATGGTATGTTCTCGGGATGGACGACCCACAGTAGATTGTCGTGTCCAATTTGCATGGAGGATACAAAGGCATTTCAGCTGCCAAATGAAAGGAAGACGTGTTCGTTTGATTGTCATCGTCGATTTCTTCCTCCAAATCATCTGTTACGAAAGAATAAAAGATTTTTTTTTGAAAGGGAAACACACTCTAACAGATTATCCACCTGAAACTCTAACAGGTGCCCAAGTTTATGACGAGCGCATTTTGCAAGTCAATCCGCGGAGAACATCTGAATGGGGTGGGAACGGTCACGAGGTAAAGAAGCTAGGATACGGTAAGACGCATCATTGACAAAAATAAAGCATCTTTTGGGAGTTGCCATACTCGAAGGATTTAAATCTACGACATAAACTGGATGTCATGCATATTTAGAAGAATTTCTTTGATAACATCTTGCACACCCTGATGAATAACGACAAATCAAAAGACACAAAGAACTCCAAAAAGGATTTTCCCCTACTCTGTTCAAGGAAAGAACTGCATCTACGTTCGCGTGACAGAGCTCCTATTCCTATATTCCGATTGTCCGCAGCTGCCAAGGAACGATTATTGGAATGTGTTTAAAACAAGGTTAGATTCCCTGATGGATATGCGTCAGATCTAGCTAGTTGTGTAGATATGGACGAAGGGAAGTTCTCAGGTATGAAGAGTCATGATTGTCATGTATTCATGGAGCGGTTGCTTCAGTTTATTTTTGCGGATCTTTTACCTCGAAACGTACATCTCTCTATCTGGCATGTTAATTTAATCTAATAATACTTAAATATAAGTTGTATACTATAAAGTAGTGTATATATATATTAATGAATACAAATGATGAGTAGGTATTGGAAGCTTTTTCCGTGACCTATTCTCAAGATCTCTGCAACAAAATCGGGTGGAAATTCTGAAGGAAAACATATTTATAATATTAAGCAATTTAGAGAAGATCTTTCCGTCGGGGTTTTTCGATGTAATGGAACATCTCGTCGTACATCTTCCACACGAAGCAAAACTTGGTGGGCCTGTTCAATACAGGTGGATGTATCCATTTGAGAGGTTTTTAAAAAAAATTGAAAATCAAGGCGAAATACAAAAGATATGCAGTCGGCTCAATCGTGGAATCGTATATCATGATGAAATTGAAAAACAAGGCAAATATACAAACAAAATCAAGGTAAATTTGATCACATTTAAATATGTTTTACAAATATATATATAGTTGTCATATTTATAATTTCGAACTTCTTGATTTAGTTTAACTACATTTGACGAAGGTGAACCCCCTATTTATCCTGGTGCTGATATACTAGATATATTCAGACTGGTAGGACGTGAGAGTGGAAGATGTAAGGAGATATGGTTCGATGAAAGAGATTACCATTCTGCACATGCATATGTTTTGTGTAATTGCGATTACTTTCGGCCACTTGAGAGGTATTTTACGTTGTTCTGAATAGTATATATATAAGATTAAAAATATGAGCATAAAATTACTCATGTTGTTGTTGTTGTTTATATATAACATGTTTGAAGCTCAGATTAGTTTCACGTATCCGGGTATAACTGAAGATGAAGTTTCAACAAAAAGAGACGCATAATTTCTGACGTGGGTTAGAACATATGTAAGTATTTAGTATATTATTTTATCGTAATCATTTCTATATTATATGTATAAGATATTAATTATATGTCAAACAATAGGTGTTTAAGAGAAAAGGGACGAACAAACAGTTCCCAATTTGGGTTGAAGAGTTATTTCAAGGCCCTATGAACAAGGCAATAACGTGGTCAATATATTATACGAGAGGACAGTTGTTCCATACACGAAGTCACGAACATCGCAAGAAAACATATAACTACGAAATATGTGTTAAAGGAGAAAATATGCAGATTCATTTGTTGAAGCATATTTCTATGGGAACATTTAGAATCCTCTAGTTACAGTACGCGGGAATGGTGAATTTAAGGATCACACTTTTTAAATGTGAGTGGTATGACCCGACTGTCAGTAAAGGAACGAGAAAGAGCAATGGGGGTGTTATCGACGTTATTGCATCCAGAAAATATTAGCCTTTTATTTTGGGTAATTACTATATATATTCTTTTTAGGTTTTTTATCAAAAATTTTATTTCTGCTAATTAATCAATTAAAATTACGTACATTTCAGCTTCTCAAGGTAATCAAGCTTGCTATGTACGATATCCGTGCACGAAACAACCGAGGCAATCCTAGCTCAATGTTAAAAAACTTAATCCACGGGGAAATATTTCTGGAGCATATAAAGATGTACTACCTCCTCTTTTGCAACAGGAAACATAGGTTGATGTAGAAATAAATACAATTGAAGAGGTTCAGGTGGATAATTTAGTTGATGCCTCAGAAGGAAGCGAGGATATTAATTTCGGCGGTGAAGATGAGGAACCTGCTGATGAATTTTTGTGTAATTTATCTACTTCTAATGATGAGGATGATTATGAATAATGATGAACCATCAAATTATTTTGTAGACCTTCTATATTTTAGCATATTTTGATTTAAATAAAGACGTCTTCAGTTTTTTAAAATAACTATATTCGAACAAGTAATTTAAAAACATATATAAAAGGGTAATATATAACATTATCTTTTATATAAAAGGGTAATATATAACATTATTTGTTATAAAAGCGATAGCGCACTAAATATGCGATCAAATTATATAATTAACAAAACTTTAATATAACAATTAATTGTAAACTTTTAACGAATTTGTTAACATGGCACATTTGTTATCAGACGCTACAATAGTCCTCCTTCTATACACTGACATGGGTTCGATTCGGGATCAATGTTTTTTTTTATCTTTTGTGGTCGCTCATTAGCGACTATACAAACGACCACTTTGGACATATGCTTTTATGTTACAAAATCAGAATTGTGGTCGCTCACGTGGTTGCTAAAGAGCTACCACATGAGTGACTACACGTTCGATTTCGTTTTAAATTTTGCATATATCTACATTTGAATCAATATGGATTCTATATACTTTATATCCTAAGATAAAAACATGACTAAACAAAGTTTATGGTCTTTTGAAAAAATGATTCAATTACAAATCATTACGTTCGTCCTAAAAAGTATAACAATTATTGGAAACCTTTATTCTAGGTGACGATCATTCCTTTAAGGATGCATTCGTTTAATAATTTCTTTTACAAAGACTGCACGGTTTTAAAACATTAATCGTGTTGTTAAACTAACGACATCACGAGTTTCATGTGGTTACAAATAGCATTTTAAAAATATGGAAACCGAATAAATTGTAAAGAAAACATATCCTTAATATATGCAATTAATTGTAAACACTTAACGATTTTGTTAACATGACACATTGGTTCTGGGACGCTGCATTAGTCCTCCTTCTATACACAGACCGGGGTTTGAATCCAGACCCATGTTTGATTTTTTTAATATGTGGTCGCTCATATGGTCGCTTAATAGCGACTACTTGAGCGACTACAAGTGGTTTGGATACGAAATCCCTATGTGGTCGCTCACGTGGTCGCTAAAGAGCGACTACATGTCCGATTTCATTTAAATTTCTGCATATCTCTACATTCGAATCAATATGGATCATATATACTCTATATCATATGATAAAAACATGAGTGAACTAAGTATATGGTCTTTTGAAAAAAAAAATTAATTCGGTTACAAATCAATACGTTCGTCCTAAGAAGCATAACAAATATCAGAACCCTTTATTCTAAGATCATTCGTTTAACGTTCATTCGTTTAATAATTAACTTTACAAGGATGATACGGTTACAAGACATTACGCGTTTGGTTAAAGAAATGACATCACGGGTGTCATCATGTGGTTACGGAGAACATTCTCAAAATATCGAAACCGAAAAAGTATTAAAGAAATGAAACACTTAATATATACAATTAATTGTAAAACTTAATTGATTTCGTTAACATGGCACACTGGTTCTGGGACGCTGCCTAAGTCATCCTTCTCTACACAAACCTGGGTTCGAGTATGGACCATGTTTTATTTTTTTTCTTATGTGGTCGCTCTTATAGTCGCTAAAGAGCGACTACTTGAGCGACTATAGTGCAAATCACACGGATTGGTGACATGGAGGCATCGAAGAAAACCGCAGTCGCTCATATATTCGCTCTTTAGCGACTACATGAGCGACAACCATCGATCCCATAAATTCTTCTTTACGAGTTTTAACCGTTTAAAAAAAATTAATTGGAGTCGCTCATGTGGTCGCTGAAGAGCGACTATATGAGCGACTCTATCAATACGAATTCAAAATTTTTGACCATTTCTGCGTTTTTTTAATTGGAGTCGCTCATGTGGTCGCTTAAGAGCGACTCTATCAATACAAATTCAAAAATTTTGACCATTACAGCGTTTGTTTAATTGGAGTCGCTCCTGTAGTCGCTCTTTTGCGACCACATGAGCGACTCCATTAGGGTTTTTAATGAGCGACTTCATAGCTACGTTACTTGTAGTCGCTCATTAATCATCTTTTTCATCGAGTCGTTCTTCCCGAACGACATTGTCACGCGTGTTTCAGAGAAAATTTTAAATTTCTCTCAAATCCTTTGCAATTCTCGATCAAAAATGTTAGGAAACACATGTTTGAGTGGCTTGGCGCGACGGGGAGGCCGAGGAGGGCGGAGTTCACCCGGTGAATCTTCAAATTCCCATCGGATGGATCCGGGATTCACGTTTGTTCCTTACACCAATCAATCGCCGGAATTCGATGAAACACATCCGGTGAGGCCGCGACCTATTGTCCAGGCCTAAATCTTCCAACCATATCCGGCGGTTCAACCTTCCGGGAAAAATTTGTGGCCATCTCCGGATTTGCGATTCTCTCCTTCAGATTTCCCTTATCCGCCACAACAAACACCGGTGAATGACGAGGCCACTCCTCCAGCTATTAACGATGTCGATCCTCCTTTAGACATTCTACTACGAATGGAGGGTCGTGAGAAATTGAGAATTCTCAATACGGAGCCGATCGAGAACACTTTATGGTAACAAATTTTTTTTTTGCAATTATATAAATTATTTTAGGTATTTTAGATATTTTAGAATTTTTAGGATAATTTTAGAATAATGTTATAAATATTTTAAAATTTTAAATATAATTTTACAATATTTAGGATGAATAACAAATGATTTTAGAATGATTTTAGAAATTATTTTAGAATTTTTTGATTAATTTAAGAAATTTTCCAAAATTTTGTTAGAATTATTTATAATTATTTTAGAAAATTTAAATGATCTTAGAATATTTTAAAATATTTTAAATTGATTTTATGTAATTTAAAATTTATTTTAAAATTATTTTCTAATATTTTTGAAGGTTTGATCATGACCGAAACTTGTTACTGCGATCTCGAATGTCCTAAAGGGCAAATTCTACCGACCATAGTACATCTGGACGGTAGTACCCGGACATGTCCAAGACCGATTCTTCTACACATTCACGGTAAGTAATAATCATTTACATGAATTAAATTTGTATTTTAAATATTTTTTCCTATTTCTAAAATCATTTTTTGAAATTGTAGCAACACTTTCATTGGGACCCGGTACAGCGGATTGGTGCGCCATGAGTTTGATTTAATCGCCCGACGCCGACTGAAGGACAACGTGTCTCGAGATAAGCAAAAGGGGAAACGTCCGAGGTGGTGCAGCGAGGCCATCTGGAAGGAGATGTGCGAACGTGGGGCCACTGATGAATTCAAAGAAAGGAGCAGCAACGCGTCTAACTCCCGGAAGTCCAACCGTGAGGGACTCGGTCCCCACATGCATCTCTCGGGGCAAAAATCTTTTTTGCGCGTTCAACAAGATTTGGTAAGTTTCATTCTAAATTTTCCTCAAGTAATAAAATTTTAAAACTCTTAACATATTTTTTTGAATTTCAATGTAGACGCGAGAAATAGGAAAACCGACCAGTCTCTCATATGTGTTCCACAAGACGCATACAAGGGCTTATGGGGCGTTCGTCGATCTTAAGGCGAATAAGGTGTCCAAGACTTTCAATAAGAACTTCCATGAGAAGCTCAGTCAATTGGATCTAGATCAGGCATCAGATGGCACCTCCCGACCTAAGCTCACGCAAGCCGAGATAGATGAACTATTCATTAAGGTATGAAAATCTTAATCTTTTTAATATTTTCTTCATATTTTTTTAAAAACTAATATCAATTTTATTTGTAGTCTAGTGTTGTTGATGAGCGAGGTCGCCATTTCGGCCTTGGGAGCCTTAGCATGGTTTTGGATAAAGGCGGCAGTAATACCGGACGACGTCAACAAGGGTATTCTTCGGATTTTCTGTCAATTCAAGAAGAGCTTCGAGTGGCTCAACAGAGGCTTGCAGAGCAAGAAGCGCATAATCTTGAGCGAGAAGTACGGGCTGCAGAGCGAGAAGCAGCAATTGCCGTTGAGAAAGCTCGTCGGGATGCCGTTGAAGCTCGTTTGATGCAGGAGAATCAAGCGAAGCATAACCAAATGGCCGATTTGATGGCGTACCTGAAGGCTATGAAACCAAACATCCCCACCGCTCTGCTGACTCCACTTGTGCCTGATCCAGCATCCGATCCAGCAACCGATCCAACAGACCAGTTCTCATCGGGATTAGGGACGTACCATAGCCCACCCGAGAATGATGATTAGTTTCTTTTTACCATTTTTATTTGTAAACTTTTAAAACTATTGTTTTTAATTTGAAAGTTTTAATATTAGTTTTTATTTAATTTTTATTATTTTAAATAAATATATATTAATTACAATTAAAAACTACAATTAAATTTAATCAAAACAACAAATTGTCATTGGAGTCGCTCGGTAGTCGCTCCAAATAAGCAACCACAGTGTCGGTCGCTCATACTGCGTGATCACATTTGTAGTCACTCATAAGGAGCGACCACAACAGTAGTCGCTCATAAGGAGCGACCACAACAGTAGTCGCTCATATTGAGCGACCACAGCCGTAGTCGCTCAGATGGAGCGACCACATAAGTTGTCGCTCAACTAGAGTGATATGCGTTGAAGTCGCTCATTTGGAGCGACCGCCTGTGTAGTCGCTCATATGGAGCGACCGCTATAGTAGTCGTTCATATTGAGCGACCACGCCCGTAGTCGCTCTATGGGAGCGACCACACTCCAAGTCGCACATTCGGAACGACGACACTACAGTCGCTTCCTATCACCGACTCCATTGATGACTTCATTGACTAGTCGCTCATTCGGGTAGTCGCTCTTAAACGACCGTGTCAGGTAGTTACGCCGTTGTCACAAAACAACTACTAATAAGTAAGCAATTAATTTAACGACGAGAAATACGCGACTACGGTCTATGGTCGCTATATAGTCGCCAACAGTGTATGTTCGAGTAATGAGTGACCACTTATGTAGTCGTTAAAACCGTGTTTTCTTGTATTAACATTGGGTTAAGTTTAATGAAAGCTCGTGATTGGTCATGAGCCTTTGTTAGCCTTACTTAAATAGTCTTGAGTTGAATTAGGAAGGGATCAATTGTTTTACTTGCTTGTGAGAAGGGCGTTATGAGCTTTTGAGAGAGAAAGAATCGATCGTGATGAGATTCTAAACTTGATCCTCTGCTTGCAAAACATTGATTCCTCTTTGATTCAATGAAGGTTACAATTCTTACTAAGAAAGATCATAACAACTATTGCAGTGACACATGATGGAGCGATAAAATGGTTCAACGATGAAGAAGTAAAGCGAAATCGATTGACGGCGAGGATGCTGGTTCTAGCGAATCAGAACAAAATTATGATGAATTCCAAAATCATTTGGATACGTTACAAGATGGATATAAACGGGTATGTGAATCCTCATCTCGGACGTAGAAAAGAGTCGACTTAATCGATTCAAGACTGGAATCCATGACATTGAACATGAACTCGTTGATGTCTTTGATGGCGGACATGGAACGATACTTTCGATCCGAGGAGAGGAAGCCTCCTGATCCGCTGAGCAAAGCTGATGGGAAATGAATCGCAGTGGATCGCGAGGATACACCATCACGCACGAACTATTCTCCGACGATTCTTCCGGCTTCGTCTTCAATTCTCAATCCAGACCTGCAACACATCAATAATCAGGTAAAACGTTCTAAATTGGAACCTTTGATTGATCTTTCTGATTCAGGTGGCCATCGTCGATCGTCTGTGTTGGAGGATAGCGAGAGTCTTTTGTAGACATTAGAGATGCCAGTTTGTGTAGGTCCACATTCGTACGTTTGGATTTTTTTAGTGGAAAGATTCTTTCGAATTGGCCACTTTCATGATGAAGAGAAGATCGAGCTCGTTGCTTTGAGTTTGAAGGGCGACGTATTAACGTGGTATAACAGGGAAATGTCTAGGAGACCATTCCGTGGTTGGCAAGAATACAAACAGAGGCTTCTTCTCAGATTTGGGGAATTGATTGAAGAACAACCCGAGAAGAAGCTATTTGCGTTAAAGCCAACGGGTACTACTACTGATTATGTGGTGGCTTTTCAGAACCTCTCGGCTTAGGTTTCGGGGATGGATGACTCACACTTGGAAGATATATTCCACAATGGGTTAAAGCAACAATTGAGAGAGGTGATTCGCATGAAAGAACCTGTGGGGATTGATAATCATATCGCAGCGATACATGGAATCAAGCGAGTTTTGTAAGATTGTGAGCGATGGAACCTTGTCGTCTCAATCTACTTACTCCGGTTACCAGCATCGCACTAGATATGTTCAGCCCACTAGAGCAAGAGACAATGTTGAACAAGTGACAGGGTACAACAATCATCATACTAGTAGTGGGGGATAACACACGGTTGGTAACACTTATCGACCTCCTTTACGTCCGAGATAGAAATACGCAGACGTAGAATTAGATGATAAACGTGCTAAGGGCATTTGTTTCAAATGCGATGGCAAATGGATAAGTGGGCATAAGTGCACGAAGAAGGAATTGCGCATCATCACAATATTTGGGTACGAAGTTAAGCTGTTATCAGAAGACGATGAAAGTCCGGTGGAAACATCATCAGAGCGTGAACCTCAAAAATGTTAAATGCTCTCTTTGAACTCGTTTCACATGACCAAAATCATGGGACTGATCGGTAAGACACATGTGATGGTCCTTCTTGATAGTGGTGCGACTCACAATTTCGTTACACCACACATTCAACAGCGCGCTAGGCTGCCCCTTACCCCAAACATCGACCTAGATATTCTGCTGAGGAATAGGATCACAGTGCAAGGATTGGGGATCTCTCGGGATGTATTCTTCCAGCTTGAAGGGTTGGAGTTCTCGGATGATTTTATAATGCTTGAACTTGGGGGAGCAGATGTCATCTTAGGGATCCAATGGCTGCAAACCTTGGGGCGTTGTCAAGTGGATTAGAAGGCGCAAGAGTTGTCTTTTATATACAACAAAGTTGAAGTAACTTTGTCGGGAGACCCAACAATTCACAGTTTTGTTTCTCTTAAGACAATGACAGCAGATTACACTAGTGTTTTAGCTCCGGGGACTCAGTCAGAACCTCTACATCCAGATCTGGATGCGGTCTTACTTGAATTCAGTCTTGTCTTTGCAGAAACGACCTCTTTTCCGCCATTCCGAAAACATGAGCATTCGATCACGTTAGTGACTGGGATGGGACCAATTTTCGTTCGCCCATATCGGTACCCTCAAGCGAGCAAGGAAGCGATGGAGCGCATGGTTAATGAGATGTTGGAACCTGGTACTATTCGCTTGAGTAGGAGTCCGTATTCATGCCCCATTCTGCTGGTCAAGAAGAAGGACAATACGTGGCGTTTCTGTGTTGACTACTGCGCACTTAACCGCGCCACAGTCCCGGATTAATTTCTGATATCGGTCATAGATTAATAATTGGACGAGCTGCACGGTTCGATCATATTCTCAAAATTGGATATTCGATCTGGGTACCATCAAATCCGGATGTGTGAAGAAGATATACCGAAAACCGCGTTTCAGACTCATGAGGGGCACTATGAATTTCTGGTTATGCCATTCGGTTTACCGAATGCCCCAACTACGTTTCAGGCGCTCATGAACACTGTTTTTAGACCTTTCTTGCGCACATTTGTCTTGGTATTTTTTTACGATATACTTGTTTATAGCATGAGTGTTTCAGAGCATTCTTAGATTTGCGAGCCGTGCTAGAAGTGTTCATAGAGCAACGCTTGTTCGCTAATCATAAAAAGTGTCAATCTGAAATTTCTTATTTGGGCCATATAATTTATGATGCTAGTTTGGGGCTTACTGGTTACTATCGCCGCTTCATCGGACAATACGACATCCTAGCGCACCCCTTGACAATGTTGCTTCGGAAAGACCAGTGCGAGTGGAACTCTCAGGCTCAGTGGGCTTTCGATACTCTTAAACAAACAATGATATCCACTCCGGTTTTGACACTTCCGGATTTCACTAAACCCTTCGTGTTGGAGACGGATGCCTCCGCTTTCGGATTAGGGATCGTGTTAATGCAGCACAAGAAACCGATAACTTTCTCAGCCATGGTCTGACAGACCGTGAGCGACTCAAACCGATATACGAACATAAATTGATGGTCATGGTTGATAGGTTGTGTTTTTAGCCGTTTTTAGGATTCGTTTTCGTTCATTTCTTTTTAGTTCAGGTTGCATTTAGAATCGTATAGGTTGCATTGCATGCCATTATCGCATTTCGGGTACGAAAACTAACTCTAGCGGGATTTGGAACATCTTGGAGCGTTTTGGAGCGATTATGGAAATTCAAACTCAACCTCGCCAACCTGTACCGGTTAGATTTGCCCGGGGCCCAGACCGGTCTACCATCCGCAACTCTTATACCGGTCACACCTTACCGGTGTACCTTCCCGATCTTCAAAGGAGACCATCTCCTCAGCATGTAACGGTCGCCGCCACCGGGATGCAGATTGGGCCACTATCAGCATAAACTAGACCGACATACCACCCCGGGACCCAGATCGGTATCTCACTCGCGTTATCCAGCCCGACCATAGACGCATCTCCCCTACTCTGATCCAAACTTCGCGATTCTTAGACCGGCCTATGGCCCGGTCACCTCTACACCGGTCCACGTCGCACGAGAACGCATATAGTTGTCGCTGCCTTCTCTGGCCGGTCCACCTTGACCGGTCCAATTGCCCGATTTTGAACTCTCTATAAATAGAGAGTTTTTCCATTCCCATCTTATCATATCTTTTACCCTAACTTTTATGCTTTGAATCTTTCTCTCTTGGAACTGTTTGTAACTCTTTGAATGCTTATTGATCTTTAAATCTATATCATCTATCCTCTTTTCTCCTCCTTAATCTTGAATCAAACATGGTGAGACATTTATCTCCCTTTAGAGTTTGTGCCAAAAACATGGGTTAGTAGTTATCCCTCTAAGTGATTGGGTGATGGTAGATTAGAGTGATTGAGATTGCTACGATGTTGCTTAGGGTTTAGCTATTATGATTCTCACCTAATTGATGTGCTTAAAGCTAGAATAGGATTGATCACCTTGTTCTAGAGTTTAGATAGATTATCGCCCGGAAGGTGTTCGATAAAATGTCCGAATGAATCTTTTATGTGCTAAATGAGGCCTAACCAAGGGATTGTGCTAGGGTTGTTTAGTAGTTGTAAGGACTAGAGTTTATTGCTCATGAATCATGTATTTAGTGAAGGGATTGTTCAAATATATGATTTATGTAAGGGGATTTCACCAAGGGATTGGGTTAACCTTAAATAGATAGCTTCTAGACTAAGAGTCAACATCTTGATGATAGAATGAGCAGCATTGTACTAGTTTTGATTGCCGGAATCAATTGCCACAACCTAATTTCTTAGTATCTTTCGATTATCTTTCAATTTGTTATCGTTAAATTTTATTAGTTTGAGTTGACTTCCTAATTTTATTGCTATTTGGTTCATGCTTCTTTTAGATTTTGTTAGTGACAAACAACATCTTCTTTTCACCAAGACTTCGTGATCTCTCTATAGAATTAGTGCGTAGTCAAACCCCGATATTGGTTCGATAAAACCCAGGTCATAAACCCACTTTACTACATTGATAATCCTAGGAGCTAGTCTCTCATTAACCTATAGTGAAGAGGCAAAAATCTTACTTATCAATTGGCGTCGTTGCCATTATCGGGACTTTAGACTATCATTTCTTCTTTGAGATTACTTGGGACTTGGTTTCTCTCTTTCGTTTACTAATCCCTCGTTCATCTACTTTTCTCTCTCAGATACCCCATTTGCAGCCCTTCTACAACTCTTACTCATGGAGAAAGAGCACCCAACCATTGGGGACATTTACGAACCAAACGTACACTATGATCGTTCCGGGATTCGCGCTCCACCGATTGAGGATTTTCACTTCGAAATTAGTCCAAAGATGTGGCAGATTATCTGGGTTTCGTGATCAACGACCCACCTCTCTAGGACCTTACCAGAATGCTGGGTGGGAAGGTTCATGCTATGAGAATGCTTTTTGATGTGGGAGTCAACGTTTATGGCATCATTATACGCTCTGACTTCTTTGTTTTCCCAAAGCAAAGTGCTGCAAGTGAGGGTTGGATCATATTAGGAAGACCTTTCCTCAGAGATGCTGGAGCAGTGATAGAACTGAACACATGAGAGATGACTCTGAAGAATGTGAGATTCGAAGAAACATTCCGCCCGCACCAACCGGTTAGTCGACCCCAGCGACACAAGAGAGTTGCAAAACAAGACCTGGATCAGTTTGCAACTAAGAAAAAGTTTGAAGAATTGGTCTCCTCATTCTGAGAGCACAAAAGACTGCGAGATATGCAACTCGAAGAAGGGGTTTAGCAGGATATCAATGTGCGCGCGCAGCTTTTTGACATTCAAA
>OVAO01000178.1:0-26974 GCA_900406285.1 Biscutella auriculata
TAGTCATATCGACTAGGTTCCTCTGAATCAGAGTTGATCCGTGCAAGTACTGGTACAACAACACGGATTGATCATTGTTTCTTCTCCGTTTTTCAACGACAAACTGTATGTTCATGGCTCCTTTCTCTCTTTCGGAACGTAGACTCGGGAATGCTCATTGTTATAGATAATGTTGTGAGTTTCTGGAAATAGTTGGAATCAGATTTGTTCATTGAGAGGGGGAGATTCTGGAAAGGTTTAATCTCATAATCTAAAAGGATCAAAGGCGATCAACAAGCAATAAACTAACGACGCATCCACTTCTTTCACTTCTCACATTGGACACCGACGAACGAAATCTAAGGCAATCAACAAGCAGTAAAGTTTATGTCTCTCGATGTGCAAGCCGAAATTAGAAATGAATGAATTTTAAGATTTGAGGTTTGAAGTTTTTCTGTCAATTTGGAGATTGGGCTTACAGAGAAAAAAAGTAGAAGCCATTGAAAAAGAGAGAGAGAAGGAGAGATCTAGAAAGAGGAGAAACAATTATCTCAATAATCGAGTGGTTAGGATTTTTTATTTTAAAATTTAATTTTGTTATAATTATATAATCAAGGTCAAAAGAGTAATCTTCAAACGTGAAAGTGCCTTTTGAAACCTAGTGACCTTACGGTCTAATAAATTTTGTAAGATGATCTTCAAAACTAAATAGTCCTTTTTTAAAAGCCAGACCACCGTACTTGGGTTCTATTATTGTAGCTTGAGCGAGAACCAATTGTGCTACAGAAGGTGTCCGTCCCCTTACAACAAGCTTTCATGGCGGTTGAGCAAACACTTGAGTGTTTATGCACTCAGAATGTATATCCCCTTACCATAGGAGTCCGCAGCAGGTGTGATCAAACGCCTAAGTGGTTATACACTCACATCCCTGTCTGTTTAACACAGACCTTCGCGACAAGCTGATCAAACTCTTAGTTGGTTATGCAACAAAATGCATGTCTTCTTATCCCGGGAATTAAGCTTTTATTCGATTTTTCTTTTTGTTTCTATTTTCTTTTTCTTTTTATTCTTTTTGTTTGGTTTTTTTCCTTTTTGCATAAAGAGAGAGGGGGATCCTTAGACCTACAATCACACCTTGGGAAACCTAATAAGGGATTTCAGGCACGCTTTAATGTTAAAACCAACTTCTTATGGGAAATGGCTATTTCTTAAGCCCAAATAACAATTAGGAAAGAACAATCTAACATGCTTCAACATGTAGTGCGTTTCCCACTAAACATGCTTGTTAAAGTTACCCAACAAGGCTACACAAACTCTGAGGATAACTCATTATCCTCATTTAATCCCTATGCAAATGATATAGACTCAGCCCTAAAAGAATGCAAAATATTTATGGTTTTTGAAATTTTTTGATTTTTTTGTTTTTTGTAAAACATAACTATTTACAATGAATGCATGAGACTCAATAAAACAACACAAATAACATCATCAGTTCAAAGGTGATTCATCCCCCAAACTTAAACAACACAGTCTCTGTGTGTCTGAGCTCAGAAGAAGAGACCAAAAATAATATAAAAAAATAAAATTAAAAACTACATGCATATGTACAAGGCGAGGGTGATACCTACATCCATCGGGCATAAGGATGATACTCCTCCTTGAAGTGGTAGTCGGGAAACTCGTTATCCAAGTCGTATGGCGGAGGTGAGGAAATAGGATGTCTCTCACGCGGCTCATAGGCGGAGACTCTAGATGGGGCTGCTTCTGGTTCCCACTCATCTGGTATGGCACTCGTGGACCTCCTCTATGTGGGCTCAATGCAGCTCGTCGAGGCCTCTTTTGTGTAACCCCCAAAGGCACCGGTTCTTATCATGACAAGAGGGGTGAGTCTCTTGAGCATGTCCTCAGTTACCTCACACTTCCTCTGAGAGTCTTGTCTCTCCATTTTCAACTCATCCTCAACTTTCTTCAACCTATAGAATCGGACTTCATTAGCTATGACTTTGTCTTCTTAAGTTCCCCAATTGTGGACCTCAGAATCTTGTCAAGGAACTTTATCTAGCGACCATTCCTACAGTTGTCAGCAACTAACTCCAGCACAAGTCCCAGATGAGTAGGCATCGGCAATGGCTCAGCATAATACATCGCACTCCCATAGATGGGTGTTGAGTCATCTTGGTTCATTGGCACATGCTCGGGTTCAAAATCTGGTTAGAGTTTAGGTTTTCTAACAATCCACTTACCTCTCCTCCTAGGAGCATTGGCACCAATCGGTTTGTAGTGATCAAGACCGTTGGGATCATACAGGTCTGTATCGGTGATGGTGAATGCAAGTTGGCCAAATCACTCAGATCCACGATTCGGTTGTTGGGAAGTATGACATGCGAACTGGCGCCTGTTGCAGCCGTGAATAAATAAACATACCCTCTTGTAGCTTCCCCCAACAAAAAATGGGACTTTTGTAGATACCTTAAGTCCAAAAAGCTCGGGGGAGCGCTTGGTCCATTCAATGGTGCACCCACATACTTGAACGGTGGGGTGAGCCATCCCCTAAAACTGAGTTGTGGTGTGTTATCCTTCACGAACCACATATTTTCCTGATTTTCCAGCATCTCAAAACAAAACAAATGGACTATACTTGGCTTTTCCTCTTTTTCCCTCGAAAAAATGACTCTATTCATCCAAATAATCTCTGAGGATGAGACCTACTCCAAGGCGCAAAAAGTTCATTTCACCCGTCTATATCTCTCCCATCTCGCGCCTGCAATAGAAAGTGCATGTCGATACCCTTTGTAGATACCTTAGTCTGGGGTGCCGGATGGTTGCAGCCTTAGTAGTCCCTGCTGCGAAGTCTCCTTGCCCAATGGTATGGTTGAAAATGTGGTAAACTCGAAATCGTCTCTCCCATCTAGAGGGAAGTTATATATCTCTGAAAGTAGGCTGAAAGGCACTTGATACAGCTTCTTGTTCTTGTCCAAGAACCTGATAATACTGCCCCCTAATGCATCTGAAGGTCCTTGCTGAGTTATCCAAACCTCCAAACTTGCCAAGAATCAGCAAGTCATCACTTGAAAGGATTCATGACTAACTTTAGACCGATAGCTTTGTGTAATGTTAGCTATAAAATTATAGCTAAAATTCTTGTGAATCGGCTAAAACCTCATCTAAATGGTATGGTCTCAGAAAATCAAGCGGCATTTATCCCAGGAAGAATGATCTCAGATAATACAATCATAGCTCATGAAATCTATCATTCCTTAAAAGTACGAAAAGGACAATCAGGTTCATACATGGCTTTAAAAACAGATATTACTAAAGCTTATGACAAAATTGAATGGGATTTTTGGAAATATATCAAATGGATTATGATCAGAATGGTCAACTGTTAGTTTTTCTGTTCTGGTTAATGGATCTCCTCGTGGTTTTATTCAACCTGAGCGTGGTATTCGTGAAGGAGATCCATTATCTCCATATCTATTTATTCTATGTGCGGAAGTATTATCCCACATGATGAATAGATAATTACAAGAAAAAAAATGAAAGGAATTCTTTTAAGTTTAAATAGTGGACGAGTGAATCATTTACTATTTGCTGATGATTCATTATTTTTCATGCTAGCTAATGTCTCAAATGCAAATCGTATAAAACGGATCCTAAGAGATTATGAGATTATTTCGGGACAAGCTCTTAACCTTTCAAAATCAGCTATCACATTTGGTTCTCGCGTTAAACACCAAACCAAAACTATTCTAAGGAACCTGTTAGGAATTCACAATGAAGAGGGAAATGGAAAATATCTTGGTCTACCAGAACAATTTGGAAGGAAAAAGTCGGAATTATTTCAATCAATCATTGACAAAGTAGAGGAAAAAACAAAAGGTTGGAATAAAAAATTTCTTTCAAAAGAAGGAAAGGAAATCTTATTAAAATCAAGAAAAAATTGTTGGTTATGGCACCAAGTGATAAGAAATAGGCTATTATGACATATGGTTGAATGTTGACACTTGCAGTTTTTTGTATGACTAAGTTAAACAAATATGGAGCTTGATCTGACGATTATATCCTTATGGGTGTTGTAAGTAGTATTTTGGGTTTAAATTTTAATGACCGTCCGAATGGCCTATAATATTCTAGTTACATTAGTTGTTGAGTTCAAGTTGTCTCCATCATAGCTTTTTGTTGTACTATACGAAGTTGTTGACTTAAACTTGTCTCCCTCATAGCTTTATGTTGTCATAATTTTGTGCTAAGGAACTCCATAGTTACTTTCTTACTTGCAGAGAGAAAAGAAAACTTTTTGAAGATTTCGTTCGTACTGATTCTCGTTGGTAGTTGGCGGAAAAGAAGAGTTTTTGGCTTGAAGGTATGAATCGATTTGCTATATTTCCCTTTACTCTTCTCTTGTAAAGTTCATTTATTTCTTATGTCTTTTTTCCTTTTAAGCTCTATGAAGTGTTATCCCTTTTTTGTCGTCATCGTTGTTGTAAGTCAGAAAACATGCATTATTTTGCAATATTACTGAACGGAATGGTATTTAAGCCTTTATAGTATGAGATTTTGAAGTATATTTTTTTTGGGAAAAGAAGGTTTTAGTTTGCGGTATGTTCTTGTTGGATTTTTTTGGAGGGTCTGGATTTAGAGTTTTTTTGTTGGTGAAAGGATGTGGCTTTCATCGGAGGTTTGGTAACGTAATATGTTTCGGGGTTTTGGGTTCGCGTAGAGTTTGAGTGGACTTTTCATTTTTTCCCAAAATGGTTGTATATGGCTTGAAAGGACGGTGAATTTGAAATAGGAGTGAATTGATGTTGGCCAATTTGGGGGATTTGTGTTCGTAAGTGGACGGAGTTTTATGTGCAGGGTTTTAGATTCGGGTAATTGGGTTCGCTTTTAGAGAGTGTTGACCGATAACCTCTAAAAGTATGATCGTTGACTGAAGTTGTATGTTTGGTTTTAGATGCAATCCATGAAGTAACCCTAATTTATCATGTTTGTATATGGTGGTGGAGGACGTTGAATTTGAAAGAAGTGAATTCAGTTTCGCCAATTTGTGGACAATATTTTATATTCGGTTAAGTTGCTTGTGTGTTAGTAGGTCTGATTTTGGAATGAACTGTATTGCAGGCATTATGCAGAAGGTTTGCTTAATTGTCCCTGGGCATTGGACATGTGGATTAGACGGAGATTGGGAATTTGTTATAGACAAGTGGAGATTGGGAAGGACATTGAGAGTACATGATTGTTTTACGCATGAAGAGTTGTGTGATAGAATTAGTGTGGAGTTTGGTGAGGAAAAGCAGGGTACATCGGTTAGTTATTGGCTCCCTAAACTCGAGTGCCCTGAATTAGGCCGAAATACACCACCTGTTCGGCTAGATTCAGATGTTGGAATGGCAAACTTTGCAGAGTTTTTCAATGCGGAAAGTGCAAGTACTTTGTAAGTGACTTTTGTGACAAGTGAAGAGGGAGTTGCATTTAAGACGCTTGTAATGGATTTCAAAAGAAAAATAGCAGTCTTTGAAGGGGAGGGTAGCTGTAGGGTGGAGGAGGGAACATCTAATCTAGGAGTTTCAAAAACATGTGATGATAATAGTATACCTACTATTAGGTTGGGAAAGGAACATGAGTTGGACGATGATGATTTGTTAGTGGAAGCGGTTGTATCAGTTGAAGAGCAAGAGAGGAGTAATAAGAAGAGTAGTGAGTCTGAGCAAGAGAGGAGTAATCGGAAGAGGTTTATGAGTGGGCCTAGTTGGAATCTACTTGATGAAGAGGATGATATTGGTGTGGAGGTGGAAGTTTGTGAATCTGATTTAAGACCCAGGGGCTATGATACTGAGTTTTGGAAGCCATTCGTTGAGGATGTTTTTGGGGGTTCAAATGTTGTTGAATTGGTGTGCTCGGCAATGAGCTGGAAGAGAATGATGTGGTTGGAGAGAAGGGTAGAAGGTTTGTTATGGGCAAGGGTGATGGTTAGAAGAGTAGAGAGAGTTGCAGCAGAGGACGAGGTTTGGATGAAGATGCGCAAACTGCATTCTAGGGTGGAGGTATTCGTAATATAAGTGAGGTTGCTGATGAGGAATTTGATGTTCCTCCGTTATTTGATGACACCAAGTACGAAAGATCTTTCATTCCGGACCTAGATAGGGAGGACCTCGACAATGATATTTATGTGGGTAAAACTTATCAGAAGAAGCTTGATTGTCAAATTGTTATTGATATTTATGCAATTAGGAACATGTTTTACTTCAAGCAAACAAGAAACAACAGGGATTTTTTGTGTTAAAGTGTGCTGATAAAAACTGTAAATTGGAGAGTGGCAGCACATGAAATGTCAGAAAGTTTTTGTTACCAGATAAGGAAGGCTTATCTCAATCACTCCTGCAACATAGAAGCTAGAAGTCAATATACAAAGTTGGCTACATCAAAAGTAATCGCAACTATGTACAAGCATAAGTTTGGTGCTCACGTGACAGCACCAAAGCCAATGAAGTTGCAACAAGTATTGCTTGAGGATTTGAGAATATCTGCTTCCTATTTTAAGTGTTGGAAGGTGCGGGAGGCCGCAAATGGAGAGAACCATGGGTCATAAGAGGATGCTTACCTAAAATTAGGGGAGTATTTGCATATGTTAAAATTGGCTAATCCTGGGACAATTGCGGATATAAAGAGTGAGGATGATGGAGTTGGGGGGCAGCGGTTTTTGTATTTATTCCTGGCATTTGGGGCATCGATTGTAGGGTTTAGGAAGCTAAGACGAGTTCTGGTATTGGACGGGACACACCTAGGAGGGAAATATAAAGGCGTTCTGCTAACAGCTTTAGGACAAGATGGTAACTTTCAGGTGTTTCCGTTGGCTTATGCGGTGGTGGATAGCGAGAATGATGCAGCATGGACTTGGTTTTTGGAGAACGTTAAGAGGATTATAGCAGATGTCCAACGGTTTCTTTTATTTTCGACCGGCACCAAAGTATTAGTAAGGCTTTGAACAATGTCTTCCCACTAGCAAAGCATGGGGCGTGCATAGTGCACCTATCTAGGAACATTGTGACAAACTTTAAGAGCAAGGGTTTGGCGAAACTGGTATACAAAGCTGGGTGTACTCACAGTGTGGTAGAATTCAGAGAATCTTATGGAGAAATAATAAGCAAAAGTGTGGAGTGTGCCAAATATTTGGAAAGGTTGGGGCATGGGAAATGGACGAGAGTGCACTTTTGGGGCGATCATTACAACGTAATGACCACAAATATTGCAGAATCACTGAATAATGCGCTAAGAAACGGGAGGAAGTCGTCTATTATAGAGCTACTTATGTTTATCCAGTCAATGATGACGCGGTGGTTTGGCGCACGAAGGAAAAAATCTGAAATGCATCAAGGGTTTGTGACACCATATGTTGATAAAGTGATAACCAATAACCTAAGTTTAGCTAAAGGCAGCAGAGTGACATGCATATCGGGTTGGAGTTATGAAGTTGTGGGGCAGTTTGGTGGCAAACACAGTGTTGATTTGAAGGATAAGAGATGCAGCTGTAAAGTTTATGACAACATTAAAATACCTTGTGGACATGCATTGTTAGCAAGTAATGGGAAGGGTGTGCCTATTGGACAATTAACAGGTGAGTTCTACCGAACATCTGAGTGGAGAGAGACCTATGCTGGAGTGGTGCGGCCTCATGAAGACCCAATGGATGGTGAGATTCTGGCTGAGGTCCGTAAGTTTGTTTTGAAACCACCAAAGACAAGGAGACCGTCGGGAAGACCACGCGAGAAAAGAATATCATCTATTGGAGAATTTTCGGTAGATGTTTTCAACCCTTTTAATAAGATCAAGTTATACGATGATATATTGTGAGTAGAAGTTCGGGTTAGGCGTATGTTCGTTAGGCTTATGTTGGTAGATATCCATAATTTTTATTGAAGATGTGTTAGTTGAATAGAGAATAACGAATGAACTTGATTTGAATGCAGGATCAAAAGAGTGATAAAGGAAGCAGTAACCGATGTGGAAGATGTCGAGAGGTTGGACACAATAGGAGCAGCTGCAAGAATCCTATATGATGGGAGTAACATATTTTGGTGTATTGAATGTTTTGTGTGAGCATTGTTGGACAATTACGTGTAATGCTCTAGGTATATTTAGTTGGGTTGACTTAATTTTGTAAACATGTCACATGTTGGGGGTCGGTGAGTTATCTATCCTGATTTACAAGGTTGTATCTGGATTGATTACTAACCCACAACACCCATGGTTTGCATGGAGTACATGTAATGAAGGATAATACATTGTCCTTTTCTGATATATTCAGATATGTACACAAGAAAGTGAATTTAAAAGTGTGTTACTGTGGTAGATATAGAGAATGTGAGACCATTGGTTAATGGTAACCAGGGAAAAATTGCATATGTTTGGTTGGACCTTTAGTTTGACTTTATAGTAACGATTTTGGTAGCATTTTTGTGAAGTTCAAGTCTGAATTGATGACAGCAAATTCGAGGGCAAACAACCGTATGAATATAAAATTGCGAATTTGGAATCAGTTTGTTTTGGACTTCAAGACTTTTTCCAACTCGTGATTGCTTCTACATCTTTCCCTATAGAAAATAGAAGTCTTGACAGGTAAATTAACAACTGAATAAACTGCTGGTAATAGCTCCATGTTTTAATGATAGAATACCCTAAATAGATAAGGGAGAATGTATGACATCAAAAAGATGGGGAATGTAGCCTTATACATTTGTTAAGTATGGTTGCATACTTAAAACTAAAAACATAATATAACCGGAGAAGCAGAGTTGTAGAAGCTACTCAGAGGTGTAAAGAGGAGCAATGAAATCTGCAAAGATGGCCATAGCATATTGCATCCGAAAGTTGTCGACATCTTTATCAGTGAGAGCACTCATTTCTTCGTCTTCGCAGCCATGTGCATGCATTTCTAAAAATTTGATTGAGACAGGGCCACAATCACCTCCTCTTGCATTTTGGTACAACCCAGTAGGACGTCTAACAGTGAAAGGAGTGAAATCGTGATCTTGACTAAGGCTGAATTGGCATGTTTTTTATGATGAATGACAACATTTGGACAATTCCTTCCATGAAATAACTCACCTTGTCATCGTTGTACAGGTAGCAGTTTGAATCAAGCACCTCTATGCTCCACATCGAGAGGTTAATAACCAATCCAACCCAGTGGCAGCCATTGTCCCAATTCATTGGGACATAAATTGTGTCAATGTCTTTGAGCCACTCTTGCTTGTCTTTTGTGACGAATTTTTTGATCGAGTCCGACCAAAGAAATGCATGTTGCTCTTTGGATTTTTGGAAAGAACTTACACTTCCTTGAAGTTGGTTCATTAACCATGGCGATGCAAACTCAGATCTTTCTCTGATGAGAGTTTGAGTGTGGCGTCTTCCCAAGAGATCCATCAAGACAGCCAAGTGTTGTGATATGGAAGGGTTAGTTTGAGGGTTCCTATATACAATTCCCAATACTAAATTGAAAGATATAAAGACAAATGTAACATGAGGAAGAGATACTTACTGTTGTATCAACCCATTGGGAAGGTTTAGCGAGATCTATGAGGAATTTATTTTCAAAATCCCAATTGATTTCAGTCTTGTGTAACCTGCAACAGTGAAAGCATTGGTTTGTAGGTGTAACCACTAATATGTAACCATGAAATAGTGACTTTGTGATTGAGATAAGAATTAAAGTGGATAGTAGATAACGTACTTATTGGGTTCCGCAACAAGATATTGTTGAAGCCTTGTAAAAGTATATAAATCAAGATCTTGGAAAAGATCGTCAGTATCGGCAGGGCCCTTGGAAATGAAGATATGAGCCAATATTTGTTCTTGAGCTGTTGGTTCAATTGGGTGGGTTTTTGGTGTTGGAGACCCATCGCTGAGATAAACAGGAGTTGGACTGGTTGTTCTTTTGGCTGGAGACACGTCACTAACGTATACAAATTTCCGTTTCCTGGATTCCCTAAGATCCTGTATAATATTGGGAAGTATGATATCATAAATGATTCATACCTAAATCTAAGAATAAGTATTTGTTGGGTTGGTTTAATACCTTGTTAGGCGGTGTAGGGGAAACTGGTTTTGGTTGCCGAGGCCTTAGTTTCCGTTGGTAGGTGGTGAGTTTGGTGTCTTCGTCTTCTTCATTGACTCCCTCTTTGTCTGGTCTTTTGTCATGTACTTGAGCAGAGTTTTCCGGCAAATTGAGTAGAGGTGATTCAATCTGTATTAACGGTGTTTTAATAGTGGCTTCTCAAAACAGCAGCCAAAAGCAAATGGGGATGTTATCGGGAAGTAGAAATAAGAAAGGGTATAAGTTGGGCACCTTGTTTTTCCCAATATCGTCAGCATTTGTGTTGATTTGGGTAACGAGCAATGATACGGCCTGTGAAATTGTTTTGGTATTAGTTGGTTGAACATGAGAGTGATTGAAAGTGTAACATGTGAGTGTTAGTGTTAGTAAGTTACTTCTTCTGAGAAAGCAGCGTAATGATCAACATGACAATTGCTATCATCCTAATCATGAAAAATACCACAGAAGATAGAGATGTCTATAACGGTTATCACCTAAAAATATGAATTGTTTAGGTAAATAATGGGTGTTACGCAGAAACATCGTACTTCTGCTGAGATGTCGGGAGGAGGTGCTGGATGAGTAGTGCTGGTTTGTTAGAACCCAAAAGCAGAGGTGTGGGTGTCTTCCTGTAGAAGAATAACAAATATGTATTTTGTGATCGCACCTGGCCCTTGAAACATTCTGTAATATTAGGATCAAAATGTGGGGAAGATTGGGGTTCTCCGAGAATAGCAGTAGGAGTTGGAACTTCCTACATAATGGATTGGTTTGAAGAATTCAATAATTTCGACGAAAGTACTATAAAATTGATTACGGGAATGTGACTAACTTTTGGTGACATGTCTGAAACAAATCCATCAAGTGTGCTTGCGTGAGTCTGAATTTTTTCATCAACATGCAGAGTAGTCCAAAACTTTATCATTAGTATGGTAAATATAAGATAAATACCATAACTAAATGTGGAGATGTAGTTATGGACCTGGTGAGACTGAGGTTGTTTGTTGAGGTCTTGAATTGATTGATGATCAGCTATTTGCGAGGATTTTGTGTTTGCATCTGATGGAAGCACTTGGGTGGTGATGTTTGCATCTTGATGTGAAGTTTGATAGTCGAATAGGTCACCCTGGGAAGTTGAATGTTAAAGAAATGGTAAGAATGAAAAATAATCGAATGGGTGAATGTTTTGACTAACCACTGTGTGACTGGTTTGGCCGAACTCGTTAATAGTATGTGATTGCTGACCTTGTGTCGGTTCCTGTAATGTGATAAATTGAGTGTTAGCATTGAGAGAAAAATACTGGTCGACATTGTTGTAATACTCCTATGTGATGTAAATTAATACCTTTGAAAAATCAATTGAGAATGTATCTAATGTGCCGAAACTTGTAGGCCCTTCACAGTGTACCTCTGCTTTCTTAGGAGTTTTACGCATAAACAGCCTTCTTCTAGGGTTTGATGGTTTGCCAAAACCTCCACAACAAATGATTCTTTTGAGATGATTTTCGTTTTTTTAGCCCTTTGAATCACTTTATCTAATTTCTGTTTCAAGATGGCAATCTCTTCATCATGCTTCTTCAGCAATTGAGCTACGTTCACTTCCTTCATGATCGTTTGTTGTTCTTCATGTTTTTGTTCCACCCATGTTATAACTTCGTCTAGAGTATCAGGTTTCCTGTCAAAGTAACCGGTAATCCTTCGCAACTTTCGGTTAGATCTTCGCGTAGGTTTAGTTGTTGGTTTCCCCTTACGAATAGTCTTGGAGGGTCTAGCTATATAAGCTGGTTGTTTGCCCTTTCGATCAATAACGTGTTTCTTGTGTGGAAGGCTTGCTTGGCTGGGTCTGATCTCATTATAGGGAAGAAAGGCAACGCCGCCTGGCCAATCTTTGTTTGTGAATTCGCGGCGTTTGCTAATCTGTTCCTCAAGGTATTGTACATGGGCGTCTTTTGCCTCATCATTCCATTCCGCCCAGCCATTTGGATATCCTTGAGCTCTAAGTTGTGCCACAATGGTCTCATGGGTTTGTTGTAGTGTTGGTTGCACAAGGAGCTATTATTAGGAGAAAAAAGTAGAGAATAAAGTAAGTGTGAGAATAGACGGTTTGCTTGCTTTAAAACTTAACCACAGAACTATGATTCAAGATTAACGATTTTATGGTCACCATATGTTTTGGTGTGTTGTCAAGCAAAGTGTAAAACTAATTGAAGGTTCGAATATGCAGACTTACCAATGGATCCTGCTCGACATCCAAGACGTCTAGCCTATTCATATAAGTGTGTTTTCCCAGTCCTACGAAAGGGACTTCTTCAAGCGTTTTGATGTTGTGCCCATCCCGAACTTTGTCGAGTAGCTTGGGTATGGACCTAAGAGCTAATAGTTGGAGAACAAGGGGGAATCCTTTTAGGCTAAAGGATTGTTGTTGTAGCTGCATACGGAAGTTGAGGATTGGATCATCGCAATTCCGAAATGAGTTATTCCAAGGTGTCATAATTGAAAGAGTATTTAGGAAAGACTCTTTGCCCCATGGAAAATTAAGAAAAGCTTGGGGATTTGGGGACTGGCTATCAACAATGTCCTTCAGCATCTCAACATAACGAGGCGTTGGCTTGTGGATTTGCCTAGTAGCTATTAAAACACCATCAACAATCAGTATAAGTGTGAGTCCTAACCTCCTCCAACCAGGCATGTCCAAAGTATTAGCTAATAGAGTAGAAACATCAGCTAGTGTTGCTCCTGGGTCAGGCCCTATAAACTTATACCATGTTCAGTCTTTCCCTTTGCAGAGCTTCTGTTTTTTGTCAAGGTTGTAGTACTGAGGGTATTCGCCACAATGCAAACCAGTGAGCGTACAAAACTCAACCAAGGAGAAGCGCAAGGGCTGTCCGCCGAATACTGTCCAGAGCTCATACCTCTTGCGAGTTATAACTTGACGACTTAGAAGGTTGTGTATAAGTTGGCATGAAATAGGGCACCTTGTGGTTTCGATATTGAAGAGATTGCCAAATGGAGATTTCCTTATGATATCCCACTCTGGGGTTCCGGACAGTTGGGTTTGCACAAACGAGAGTATATCGGGCCTGGAATAAACATTTAGGCGGCCTTTCGGATTTCTGCCGGTAGCAAATAATCTCTCAGGAAGTAGATGTTGAATTAAGAATGATCTTCGCCTGATTCTGCATGTATAGAAATGAAAAGGTATCAGGAACCACAAAGCATAGAATCGAAAACTCGGGAGATGAAGCCTTAATGAACGACAAAAAGATGAGATGACAAATTAGTGTTTCTATGAAAACTTGCGAATGGGAATTTGTGGTGTCCCCGGCATGTAGGGGATTTATGGTGTAAAGAACATGTGTGAGCAAAAAAGTACTGAAGAAGGATAGATAGCGGGAACAGTAACCAGTAACCCTATAATCGAAAATCGAAAATCAGTGAATTGGGGGCAAAATTGGAGACTAAACGATGAGATGTTGAATAACGGTAACGAAAGTAACGAAGTAACGAAGATGGAGATGCTTAAATATAGGGGCATTACCTTCCATAGAGCAAGTAACGAAGATGGTGTCGCGAAGTTGAGAGCGGCTATGAGTTGGGGTGAACGTTCTTCTAGAAGGGATGCGTTTTGTGGGGTAGTGAAAAGGAAACCCTTGTGTAAATGGGGGATGCGTTTTGTTTCGAGTGAATTTGGGGTCGTTTTGCGAAAATTGGTAAATTGGGGTAATTCATGTAAAAAGGTAAATGAATAAGAATGTTGAGAAATATGGTTGGGGTAAGGTTATGTATATGAGGTAAGTAACACTGGTAGGTTAGTAACACTGGTAGGTTTTGGTAATCGGTGTTTTAAATTCGGTTTTCTAGGGTCACGAAGGGAGGTTAGTAACATTGGTAGAATTTAGATGTCTTACTTGGTAATCGGGCTATTAAATTCGGTAGTCTGGGGTCATGCTATGATTGGGATCCATTCCCAAAGGATATCCCTAACTTTAATTTGAGCTTCTAGACATCTGAATTGTACATTGTGAAACATTCTTCATGATAATTGTTCATTAGATAGGATCGTTGTTACATAATGATCATAAAAGCTGACTTAAATCCTAGTAGAACTGGCATTACATAGGTGGAAATAGGTAAATACATGGATTATTAAACATTGGAAAGGGGCATAAGGAAGGTAAGGGCAGACTTATTTGAGGAGGGCATATATAACCAATGAATCAGTGAGCAAGAAACCACTGACGAGAGATACAGACATCATCTTCTTCCACCTCTTGAACTCCAATGACTGCTGAAGAAACTTTTGCTCAGTGACAGTTTTGAGGGCCACTATATCTTGGTGGAGCCTTTGATCAACACCTGAACCTTGGAGACAAAATGACTCTAACTCTCCAATATTGCATCATCAAGCCATTTGAAGAGGTGTTCATCGTTTGAAAGCTGAATAAGGGAATTAATGTTAGAATATAAAGACGATGAATAATAACATAGGTAGGGACTCTGTTAATGAATTAAACTTTCTTTGATGACACAAAGGAACACCAATAGTACCATCGGTAAGGATTACTCTCTGATCTAGACATTTTGGTGACTACCTTGTGTCCACAGGAACAACGGGATGGAATGCCTAATGTCTGTGAGCCCAAACTGAAAGATCCGGAGGAGTTGGTCATTCCCTGGCATTTCATAAGATTATTAAGAACAAGAAATCCATCACAGAGTCATAAGCGAAAACACTCTCTCAACTTTTAAAGTGCAGAAGCATTATGACAACGAAAACATAGCAGGGATAATCAGCAAAAGTAAAACTTGATAATCCAAAAAATGTACTAAGTGAGAGAGCAAAACAAAATAGGATCGAAAAGCGTAACAGTAGATCAAAAGTCGAAAACCCTAACAAAATATCAAATGTCGAAAACCCTAACACAAAATAAAATGACGATCTGGGACAAACGAGAGAGCGAGAGAGCCATAAAAAATAGGAGCGAAAAGCGTAGCAGGAGCTCAAAAGTCGAAAACCCTAACAACCAAAATCAAATGTCGGAACAGAACGGAAATAGAAGCGAGAGAGCTAAACAAAATAGGATCGAAAACCGTGACAGTAGCTCAAAAGTCGAAAACCCTAACAAAAAATCTAATGTGGAAAACCCTAACACAAAATAAAATGTCGATTTGGGAGAAACCAAAAACAGGAAATCGGAACAGAACGGAAATAGAAGCGATATCTTACCTTAAACTGAAAGCTTTGATGAAGGTCGAGGTTGTATATAGAGGGGAAAAATGGCTCGATCTCGTCGGGAAATCGGAGAGAAAATACAAAAGGAAATCGGAGAGTCTGCTTGTTGTAAAAAAAAGAGAAAGAAAGATGGATCTCTGAGGTTTAGTAGTTTGAAACTCTAAGATCTTGTTCTAGAGCGATGTCGTATAGAGAGAGAAGGGGATTTGAATTTTGAAAAAGAAATGACATTGATGCTAGTAATAAGCGAAGGGAATTGGTTTTGCAAAAGTAATTGGTTCTCTTCTAGTTAGAAGATCCAAGTTGAGGGGTATTATGTAATACACCATATAAGAAGTGTCATATGTCTTATTAGTGACAAAGTGACTTATAACACTGAGATAAGTGTCATATGCAATAATTTACCCTAAAATCAATAGGTGCCAATCTATACCATGAATGTCTTCAAGATCCCTAAAAAGATTAGTAATGAAATAACAAGAATTATTTCAAATTTCTGGTGGGGTGACAATGATGATAAAAAAAAGATGCATTGGTTTGCTTGGAACAGATTAAGTGTACCGAAAAATGAAGGAGGATTGGGTTTTCGTGACATTGAGAACTTTAACGTGGCTCTGCTTGGGAAACAAGCTTGGCGTTTACTCAATCACCCTAATTGTTTAATGTCTAGAATCATAAAGAAAAGATACTTTAGAAATGAAAGTATTCTAGATGCAAAGATACGTATTAAACTTTCGTATATTTGGAGATCTATCTTAATTGGTCGTGACTTATTAAAGAAAGGCTTAAGACATGTAATTGGGGATGGTAAAAGAACAAAGATCTGGTTAGATTCCTAGATTTCTGATCATTATCCTAGACCACCTAAGAAATCAAATTCTCAAAGTTCAAGTAACTATGTGAATGAGTGGCTACAATCTCCAAATCAAACGTGAGATGAAGAGAAAATCAAAAATGAAGTTCAAAGTTCAGGTGTAGACAAATTTTAGCCATAAGAGTAAGCAAACATGCTACTAAGGATTTGGTGGTTTGACACTATAATAAAAATGGGATTTATACTGTTAAATTTGGTTATCTACCCACCAACCCGAAACAACATATATCAAAGAAACAGAAGGCTGCAACATGCAAAAAAACCTAATATGGAAACTAAAAACAACTCCAAAGATCAAACATTTCATGTGGAGTTTAATCACTAATAATCTTCCTACAGGTAAAAACTTAGAAAGAAGACATGTTTCAAGTGACCAAATATGTAAACGTTGCTATAAATTAGAAGAATCAACTACGTACCTTTTCTTTGATTATGAGTATGCCCAAGCTGTTTGGCGTGTTCTGGAATCTCTAACTCTTTGCTCTATGATATTGGTATTCCAATGTATCAAAAAATGGAAAGTTGTTTACAGCTATCTGGAAACACGAACGCAAGCGCACCAAATTTTCCTCTTTTGATACTTTGGCGACTATGAAAAAATCGAAATCTCCTGATATTTCAAAAGAAAAATGTTCATTGGCAAAAGGTGATAAAACTAGCAAGACAAGATGTGATTGAATGAGATAATGTCAAAACAACTAATAACTATTCAAAGTAATCTATACCAAAGATGGAAAAACCCAGAAGACAGTATTATCAAGTGTAATATTGATGGATCTTTCAAAAACCCTAGAGAAAAAGTTAAAGCCGGATGGATTTTGAGAGATAGTAAAAGCACTTATCTCGGAGGCGGCCATGTAAGAGGAAGGAAGGTCGCAAATGCCATGGAAGTCAAGATCCAAGCTCTCCTAATATCGATGCAGCAAAACTGGATTAGAGGATACAAAGAAGTTGTTTTTGAAACCGATTCGAAAGAGTTAATAGAGAATATTACTCGGGAGAAATCAGACATCTCGATCCTCAGCTGATCTATGATTTAAACCACTGGAAGGACAAATTTAAACGAGTGAGCTTCATCTGGACAAGAAGATCGGGAAACTTGGCGGTGGATCACATGGCGAAATATGCGATATCGGAGAATATTGAGTTTCAGTTTTTTCATTTACCTCCTCTCGGTGTTAAACATAATCCAAAACGACGCAGTATTTATTTAATCGTTTTATTTAGTGAAAAAGAAAACAAAAAACCTAATAAATGACCATCAAATAACCATTTTAGTCTTACAACTAAAAAACAAAAATCATCATTAAATGTTAACAAAACATTCAACCCCACTATATAAATAATTTAATGCTAAGCATAATTTATGTCAGAAAATAATAAGTACGTATAATTAAGTAAATTTTAAGCATGATTTTACAATTAACACAATATTGATAAAATGGTTTCTTATAAAAAATATTTAAAAATATCTTCCAAATCATTTATTGAAAAAAAAACTATGACGAGGGTTAATGGCAGATCTAGGAATTTGATTAAGTGGTGGCAAGAGTAAAAATTAAAATTAATTAATTAAAAATAATATTATATTATATTATATTAAAAATGCAATAAAAATATATATCTATCATAATTTAGACTAAAAATATTAAACAAATTATTTTACTGATAGATTAAAATTTTGAGATCTAAAATTTGAATAAAAATATAGATGTTATCATTTACAATAAATAATCTTCTATATATTAAAAATGAAAATTAGATAATATGAGTAATTATATAATAAATTAATGTTTCCTAAATATCCCAACATAATAATTCACTGTTGATACTTACATATATAGATAAATATTATTTTATAAAAAAAAATTGGCTTTCGTAGATGACCTAAATGTTTTCAAAAATCTAAATGTTCCTAATCTTCCCAAGAAACATGTGTTTGTTGATAGTTTTTTCAAAAACTTGTTCAAGAAATATTTACACCATTCTAATCTGTCAGCTCAAAACATCAAAGAAAAACTCGAGTGTTTTGTCACTGATAACTCTTTAATGGAATTGTTACTTGAGAAAAAGTTATTGATGCATCTTTAGGAAGTAATTTACCTTTTATGGGTTATCATGTTAGCTACCGAAGACTTCAATAATGAAAATTGATACATGGAACAACTATACTGATATGTTAATATAGAATACGCCAAGAAGTAAATAGGGTCATTTCCAATGGTAAATTGTTGGGAAATGCTTGTTTCCAACTTGTTTCCACCATTAGTCGAAAATTCAAAATGATCGAAAGTGGTGAGAAATATCTTCCACTAAAATAATCGTGGGAAATTGGTGAGTAAAAATCCTACTGAAATAGTTGTGGAAAAAATTTGGTTGACAACTTTCCCATATAATTTATGTTTAGAAAATAAATAATTTTCAAACAGTTTCTTTATTTTTTATATTAAAAATTATATTTAATTTAAATTTAAATGAAAATTAAAAAAAAATGCAAGTACGTTAAATAAATACAAATACTAAATAAAATAAATTTAACTAAAACATTTATTATTTTCCAAACTCTCCATAATTTTTCTATAATACTCTAAATAACTCTCGAGCATTTGGTTCCGGTATCGGATAAAATTATCCCTCAAAGAATTTCCATCACTTTTTTAATAGTAATAGTTTCCCACCAAAATATTTTCCTATAGTCTTATGAGAATTAGAGTTTTCCCACAATAATCTACTCACACTCTCACAAAAGACATTTACTAAATATAAAATATTTCTCATATATTTTCCACCATTTTAAAAAGGTGATAATCTCCCATCTTTTTTCTTTCACTGAAGTATTATAACAAAACATAACACATATATGCAGGTAAAAGAAACATATACAAAATATCTCCAGAATCAAAAGTATCAACAAAGAAAAGATAAACTTATCAATCTAGAAATTCAAATTTAATAATCTGAATGCAAGAACAAAACTTCAAATTTTAACCTAAATTTCTTGCCATGTTTAAAAATTGGAAGACTTCAACGCAGAAAAAACACTTCTTTTAGTAGCAAGATGGAAGAAACTTAAGAATAAATCTGAAAACCATTGAAGAATTAATCTGGTTGTTGGAACGATTATCTGAATAAGGAATGAAAAGTCTATCAGATCTCACCAAGATCTGATATCTGATTCGAGAGGAGGAAGATGCACATCACTGATTCACCAACCGGAAAGAAGGAAACAGGACGAAAGCTTCAGAGATTCAAGAAGAAGGAGGAGTTACATGCACCCGATTATAAACCTATACTCTGAAAACGCAGATATGTTTATTGAATTACTTAACAGTTTATATTTATCGATGTATTGATTATAAACATAAACAACCCAATAAATAAATTCTTAACACATTATGAATTTCTTTTTCTGATTAGTTCTTGTTGCTTTGTGTTCCAACGTTCGGTTTGCTCGGAACTTGGCATGACTGCCTGTGACTAATCTTTCACCTTGATTGACTCTTAGAAGATTACACTTGAGGACTTAAGATCTTAAAATCATTAACCTTTACTCTTGGTCTAAGACTACTATTTATACTCGGTTGTTTTTCCTTTTCATAAGAGATAGACTCATATCTTTAAGCTTAGATATTCTTGTTGAGATTTGTAAGGATCTTCTAGTTGAGATTTTCTTGTTGGGATTTTCAAATATTTTGTTGTATCATTGATTCGGATAATGACACATCTTCGATCTCCCTCTTTTCAGCTTATCTACAATCTTGAATATTACCTACGTCTTCTTTGAAGCAGCTAAGTTAAAAACATACCACAAGTGTTTCCATTGCAGATCTTTCATTGGTCCATCCTATATTATCTTTTACCGATTCAAACTAGAACATCCCAAAACATAAAACTTCCCTATAGTTCTGCAACATGTTGCATATCAACCTTCTTACAAAAACAACCGAAAACACATAAGCCACTTATCCAAAACCACAAAAAAAAAAAAACAAACCAAACCGGCTCCCCCATATTTTCTCCCCCTATTCAATTGCATGAAAAGCTAAAAAACTACTCAATAAAGTGTAGAATTTGTGTCAATTCCTGAATCATAGCACGATCCTCTAGTGTATACTTCTTCCTTATAGGCACCAAGAACAAGACACGCTTCTAGTCACTACTAGCAGGTTCTTCTTCGAAAAACGAGCCCTCCTGTTGGTCAGTCTGTACCCCCTCGTTGTCTCGCATAAAAATTTTTTGAGCAAACCATGAAGATATCTTTCGATCATGAGTCCCACTAAAGTACTCCGTCATGCGATTTTCCTGTGTCTACGCCTTATGATGTGATTCTAACCAGCTCAAAAGAGGAAGAACCTGAGCTCCTAGGAAGGGGTGCACGTTCCAGAGCTAGAGAGTTGGATAAGGAAGCTCATGCACTCATCAGCTTAGGAGAGATCGATTCAGAGGAGGCTAAAGCTTGTGCATTCTATGTTTCCAGCTTCAAGACTGAAGAACCCGGTAATGATCACTAGGTAGCTAAGCGATGATTCTTGCACTCTTTTCCTTAGCTGAAGATCTTGGAAGGTAGGAGATTCTTCAGCAAGGTTTTTAAGGAGATGGAATCATCACTACATAGAGCTACCTAGGATTGTTACTTGGGAGAGTACTGAATCATCATGATTCTAGTACCATTGGCGTGTGGGCTCGTATTGGGCTTTAAGCCTTTAAACTTAAAGCCCAATAACAACTAACCTTTAAGCCCACACAGCCTATTGTTGAAGAACAAGTATCCTTCCTGCCTATAGTAACTCTCATACGCAAACTTAGCAGATTTCAAGTAGTACTCACAAAACTCAGAATCAATATCATACAAGTCTTTTATCATCTCAAAACCAATAAGCTTAGATTTTAATTCAGAGATTAGAGTGTACCTTCTGGACAATGCATCAACAACTACAATGTCCTTACCTTTCTTGTACTTAATCACGTAGGGAAAGGTCTCAATGAACTCTATCCATCTACCATGGCGTTTGTTAAGCTTATGCAGGCCTTTTAGGTGCTTGAATGATTCATGATCAATGTGAATGACAAATTCTTTCGGCCATAGGTAGTGTTGCCAAGTCTGTAAAGCCTTAACCAGCGCATATAGCTATTTGTCATAGGTCGGATAGTTAAGTGTAGATCCCCTAAGTTTCTCACCAAAATAAGTTATAGGCTTCGTATCTTGCATTAGGACAACTCCAATTCCTACACCTGAAACATCACATTCAATCTCAAAAGTCTTAAGAAAATCAAGTAAAACTAGTAAGGGAGAGTTGATAAACTTCTCTTTAAGGGCTTGAAAAGCCTGTTCTTGTGCATCTCCCCACTTGAATCCCACTTCCTTCTTGATTACTTCAGTAAGTGGAGCAATAATGGTGCTGAAGTCTCGAACGACTCTTCGTTAAAACCAGCTAGACCACGAAAACTCCTTACTTCACCAACTGTTTTAGGACTTGGCCAATTTCTGATGGCTTTGATCTTGTCCTCATCAACCTTAACTCGATCTGCACTCACAACAAAGCCTAGGAAGATAATCTGATAAGTGCAAAAGGTACTATTCAAATTAGCAAACAGCTTTTCTTTTCTAAGAAGTTCAAGAACCGATTTGATATGAGTGAGATGATCCTCCATGCTCTTAATGTAGATCAGAATATCATCGAAGTACACTACCACGAACACTCCTATAAAAGATCTCAAGACATGGTTCATTAGTCGCATAAATATACTAGGAGCGTTAGTTAAACCGAATGGCATTACAAGCCATTCATACAAGCCTTGAAGGTTATCTTCCACTCATCACCTTCCTTCATCCTAATATGGTGGTACCCACTCTTAAGATCAACTTTATAAAATACAGTAGAACCTCACAATTAATCTAACATATCATCACGTCAAGGGATAGGATGGCGATACTTTACAGTGATGTTGTTGATGGCTTGACAGTCAACACACATGCGCCAGGTTCAATCTTTCTTAGGAACAAGTAGAACTAGAATAAAGGTATTATATACAATTTCAGTTTTACCGTTAATGAATAATTTTATTTTGTTCTCGAAATTGATTTTTTCAATGACATATCATCTAATTTTTAATGATTATAAGATCATATTCATAAACGTGATTTGAAATAGTAATATAGAGAATTGAATTAAAAAAAATTATATAGAAATTTCTATATAAACATAAATTTAAATATTTTACTTATGTTATATAAGATACAAAAAGATAAATCTTTGACAATTGTTTAAAATATGTTTCTTGTTGAAAGAAATAAATAAATATTAAATAAATTGATTTTTTAAATAAAAATCTTGTAAAATTAGAAGTCTTTATAAAATTCATTTTAAAATTAAAATTCATTAAAGATTCGTTTTAAAATGATATCTTGTTGAAAAATATTTAATTCTCAATTTAAAATTATACATATCTTTCCATTTTTACCCTTAATGAAAATTACATATATTTCCAGTTTTATTCTTAATAAATATTTTTATTTTGTTCTTTATATTATTTTTTTTACAATGGCATATAATGTAATATTTTAATCATTTTAAGATTATATTCTTAAAAATGACTCTATAATAATGAGCGTGCGGTTGAAATGCCACATTATATTTTAAGATTATAGTCTTGCTGCAAAAGTGTGAATCTGAGTGTCATCACTGATTTAAATGAGTGTGCAATTACAATAAGAGCCCCCCTTCCCTCTCCCCCTTTAATGACCAATTAATAAAATAAGAAAAACAAGTTTCCCATTACCACCCACCCCACCAACTACCATTTACTTAGGACCCGGTTAACTCGGTAAGAGCTGTAAGAGCTTATTTTGGATCGGTAGTTTCCCATAATTTCCAAAATTTCTCGTCCAACTAGAACGCAAAATCGAAGCTCCAACAGTGCCTCGCCTGAACTGAAGGAGTTTATACGTTCTTCCCAGTCGTCCCCTCCACAGCATATACAGGAAAGCGAGCTATTTTGTGAATCGTTTATGTAGGTCAAAGCAGGACATTTCGGGTAAAAAAAAAATTATAAAACAGAAATATAATAATTAGAAAATGAAAGAAATGAGAGACACAAACGCGAAGGATGTTTTTGAGGGAATATTAAGAGATGGAAGAAACGAGGACTGAGACGTGGGAGAAGTGGAGAGCACTGGCGAACGGGACAAATGGCTCGAAAAGGAACACATGAGAACTTGACAACTGGTCAACTGACCTTTGGGTCAATTGGACAACTGAGAAACAGATCAATTTAACAGCTTTTAGATACGATGAATGAGACAACTGATGTTATGTTGTAACCTACTTAAGTTTTTTTGTATTTTTCAATAAAGAATGAAGAGGAGAATTATCAAAACGAACACCAACATACATCTTCATTATGTATAGCAATTTTATGGTATATCATTTGGGAAATTACGACTGATACAAATACAGATAAAGTACCATGATTTGGTGGATAAGATAAGCATAAAGTTTGGGATAGATACAGGTAACTGTTGAATCAGATTTAGTTACAGGCCGACAGCGTTACAAAAGTCGGGCAAAGATAACAGTTGTTGACAATGAAGAGCTCTATTGTTATCTAACCACATATGATAATGAAGGGTATAGGCATGTCTTGGATTTGGAGGTAATGAAAGAAAAGGAAGCTGCGAAGGATGATTGGTTAACGAGTGGACGAGGTTCAAGAGGGATCGAGGGAGTAAGCTCTTTTGGCGATAATTATGGGGGCGGTTGGAAATAATAGAGATGGTGAAGATGTTGATGTATGTGATGGCAAAATCCTATGTATTCAAGAAGGTGATGAATCGAGAAATATTCCAGTTATTTTTCCAGTTACCAAATACTATATTAATCCTCTACTCTGACATTACACTTGTACATTTTTTTATGTAGCCAAATGTATATTAATCCCTTCACCAAAACCTCAACCCAATAAGAAAAACAAAACATCATTCCCTAAGAAGATATCACAACCAGAAAAAGGGATGTTGGATAAATCATCAAACTATGTCCAAGGGTATTTGCTTGAATTCAGTTCGGATCTTTCAGATTTAAGTTAGAATATTCATTCAAGTCGAAACAAGTTTGAGGTTTAGATGACCGTTTTATGGGTTTGAGTAAGGTTTGAATGTATTGAAATATTTTTAGATTCTTCCGAATTCAGTTTAGTTTCGAATATTTTCAACCTAAATACTAAACAATATTCGCAATAATAATAAATCCAAAAAGTTAATCATATTAACATAATATCATAAAACATACAAAAATAAATATAAAGTGAGAGACAAACATTAAAAAATATATTAAACATCCAGAATGTTAATATTAAATATTAAAATATGTTAAATGTTTGAAAGTATTAAAAATATTAAATATTTGGATTTTGATTCGATATTTTGTACCTACTAATTCGTTTTTTAGGTTTGATTCAAATTTATTTGAACCAGAACCATCTTACAATTAAGATTCGTTAGAGTAAATTTGAAATTTTGGGTTTTTTTTTTCAACCCTAATCAAGATACTAATTCGTTTTCATCCAATCAATATGCTTCAGAATTTGATTGCAAAAAAATCACAAAATCTGAAAGAGTACTTTATCCCAAAAAAATATGTAACAAAACACTAATTTGTGTTTTTTTTTTCTTTCAAATACATTACTTCTAAATAACAACAAACAAATTGGTTTTATTCCATAGATTGACACATTGTGTGTAATGTTTTTATAGTCAAAATAGAAATAAGAAGACATATTAGAAAAAAAACATATATTTTTTGACATTCTAGAAAAAACATATATTTAAAAGGATGTATTGATCACTTCTCCTATAAGAACATGACATATAAACATCTATTAAAGATAATAATATGTTCTATAGTGAATTAGTATATGAATTCATATATGCATATTAAACTATATGCTTTTCAAAATGATAAATATTATTATATTTTTAATAACAATTAATATAATATACTTCCGCGCGTATCGCTGAATAATCCCTAATTATATCTAAATAAGAGAATATTTGAAAATAATAGCAAATAAAACACATTCTCTAGATTGCCTTTTAAAGATAATTTATTAAAGTAATATATTAATAGATTACATATGTATTGTATTCATAAGAAAAAAAATATAAAATGGTTTTATATTTTATAGTTAGATTTGTTTTGGATGGTAAAATAATTTTGATTTATTGTTATATTACTGTTAGGTTTATCTAGATTAAATCTTATATAACAAATAAAATTTATTCTATTTAAATTTTGTTATATTTATTTTGAGAAAATCTCTAAATTTTAATTTTAATTTTATATTTTTAATTTTACTATTGATGAATTTATATATATTTCAATAGCATTATGTGTAATTCTTATTAAGTCTATATTCATTATTGTCTTCAGAAATAATACTATACATATTTTATTTGGAGATTAGTAAATATAAAGAGATAAATGTTTGATAAAAATGTATTAAGAAAAAATCGTTTGAGTTTATAATATTTATAAGAGTTGACGATTTATTTATGATATTCTAGTATTTTCATAAAATATTTAATATGGAATTCCATAAATATAAATATATTCTTAAATATTTTATTTAGAGACTAGAAAATATATAGAGGCAAAAATTTAATAAAACTTTAAATGTTTTTTGTTTAGAAAACGTTTCTAGGTACACAAATAAATAAAAAATTAAAATAATTTGAGTTTATTTTTATATATTTATCTGATGTTACAAATCCTCTTATATATTAAAAAACAAACATTGAAGTCACATGTCAAGCCTACAATTTTTCTACTTTTTATTTTTAAAAATTAATATCTTAAACATGTTACCAAATAGATTTATTTTTAATTCCTTTTTAATAGATTATTATTTCATGTGTTGCCAAACATTATATTCTTAACAAAAGAAATTATTTATAATTTTAGAAAGAATTTCTTACGAAAAATATATCCTAGAAATAAATTTCGGTTGTTTATATTTTTTAAATATTATATTTGTCAGAAGATAAATATAAACAATTAAAAAATAATACAAATTTTTAAAGAACATAAATTCGTTTAAACTATTTTTCCGTTGTTTAAGGAAATTTTTAGATAAATATATTTGTTTGAAGATAAATATAAACAATTAGAAAACAGTAATACAAATTTTTAATTACAAAGATTCAATTAAAGTAATTATTTTTTGGTTGTTTATGCACATTTTAGATAAATATATATTTGCTTGAAGATACACATATATATAAAAAAAGATAAACACAAATTTTTACCAATAAACATCCAATTAAAGTAAATCTAGAATCTAATTTTCCACAAAATCCTCGTATCCTCTTATATATTTTTTAAAAAAGCATTCAAGGCTACGTGTCAAGTCCATAATTTTCTACTTAGTTTTTCTCATAAAATTTTAATATCTATTGCCAAACACATTTTTGTTTAAGTTTTTTTTAATTAGTTATTATTATCTGTATACCCTCTTATATATTTAACAAGAAGCATTACAGCTGACAAATTTATTTATACTTATTTTCTAAACAAAATAATATCTTAAACATGTTGTCAAACACATTTTTATTTAACTCTTTTTAATTTATTATTATTATCCATGTTGCCAAACAATATATTCTTCATAAAAAAATATTTATAATTTAAATAAATACTTAATTTATTCAAAATCATCCTCTAATATATTTTGGTGTTTTATTTTAAGATCTGATAACATATTAAAGTATAGTTCATGTTTTTTGTTTATTTATGGATAT